>JAWDEX010000008.1:598630-608815 GCA_035221805.1 Trichilia hirta | reverse complement strand
TATATATATATTTCCCAAACTAGGAAGATCATGAGCTTTGTTTTATAATTTCAAGGGTATTTTGGTAATTCAGTTGAATACTACTTTGGAACGCAAAAAATTTTTTAAATTGATCTAAAAAAATTTTAGATCGATTTTGGGATTATATTTTATAAATTATTATTGTTTATTTGAATTATAAATTAATTTAATTTTAAATTACAATTGATTAAATCAAATTACTTAAATAAATATATTTCAATTGTATTTATATCTATTTAATTAATATAAATTTTATTTGCATTAAATTTTTTTTAATTAATTGTATTTGGATGAGGCACGCATTTTAGTAGATTGATATATATATATAGATAGATAGATATAGATATACCTTAGTGGTGAAAGTTAATTAACAGACTATTCTCATTTAGCCCATGTTGATATTAGAGATTCAAATCGGTCCAAAGAACTTTCACGTAATTTGGAATAGTTGTGGTTTCTGACGTCGACTGAATTGAATTTCGTTCAATTAAACCACAAACGCCGACGTTGTTTAAGAGACCTAAAATTGAAGTTGCGCGAGCTGTTCGAGGAGCAAGAACAGCAAATTCCTAGAAGAGGAAAGACAGTAGAGAATGGCCGCAAAACCTTCTACGCAATCAACCACCTACTCTCCGATTGACCCGACTCATAAAACCAGAACACCTATTTTTTCTGACTCTGATGTCGACTGGCTCAGACCCGATTCTCGTAGTTTCCATCAATGTAGACCTGCCTGTAAGTCCCAACCATCTTTCTTTCTTAACTGTGTTTAGTAAAAATATATGCCTTTTTTTTTTTGTAGGTTTCCTTGTTCTCCCTTCTTTTGTAAGTTTCCTTTTATCTCATTCTTTCATCCATTTTCTGGGCTGTATTTTGGGTACAATATAAACTTTTTTCAATGAATAATGAGTAATATTTGCTTCATCAGATTATACATGTGGGTCTTTGTTCTATTGTTTGAAAAATAATGTATCCTTCTGTTTGGTATTTTTCTAGAGTGTATGCATTCGTGCATGTTTGTGTAGTTCATATGAAATGTAGTTCATTTATAGGCAGGTGTTTCTTGGTAGGATTTGATGTTGCTGCCTGCTCAAACACACTATCATTTTTGGCTTTGTATTTGTTTACTGGTTAAACCAATAAGGTTCCGAATTTTATTTTTTTCGCGTTTAATTTGGAGTTTCGAAGACGTTCTGTAAGTTTAGTTTAGGCTTCTTTTCAAGTGGTTCGATGGCTGGGAGACTTTACTAGATGAAAAGCTGAAAACCAAAAATTTCCGGTTCCTTGATTCGTTAATATTCATTGTCTTGATAGTGATTATGTGAACCACAAATCAAGAAATGTAAATTCTGTTGTAAAATCTACCAGGCCGAAGTTTTAATGTGTAGAAGAAGAATGATCAAAGCATGCTCTGAATACATTGCCTTTCCACTTCTAAGGTGTTCTTATTTCTTACTGTTATTGGTACTTGCAGTTTTCCGTACTGGTGCTGTAAATTCAGCATCGGGATCTGCTTATGCTGAATTTGGAAATACCAAGGTGATAGTATCCGTGTGAGTGTGTCCAGACCTTCCCAATAGTAATATCTGCGTTGATCTCTGTTTTTCTCTAAATTTCAAGATAGTATTTATGTTGTCTCAAAATATAATTGGAAGCAGTTTTTTTTTACATCAATAGTATTTCTCTCTGCTATTCCTTTAAGTATATTTTTCTGTATTATGTATTCCACAAGCAAATGTGGGAGACTATACAGATGACTCAAGTTTTTCTCAAATATACTTGTTTTTTATTCAATTAGATTTGGGCCTAGAGAAAGTAAGAAAGCAATGATGTACAGCGATATAGGTCGGTTGAATTGTAATGTCAGCTATACAACTTTTGCTACCCCTGTTCGTGGACAGGTATATGAAACACCCATATGTTAATTTAACGAATTGTTTCAGTTGTTTTCTCCTAATTTTTTGATCTAATATTTGAACTACTTAGGGATCAGACCACAAAGTGTTTTCCTCTACGCTTCATAAAGCTTTGGAGGGAGCAATAATATTGGAAACATTCCCCAAGACAACCGTAGATGTATTTGCATTGGTGTTGGAATCTGGAGGCAGTAAGTTCACAGTTTGCTATAATGTGTCCATCAATATCGAACTGATGGCCACAGAAATTCTGTTTGGGAAAAATCTAAAGAACCAAAAAGAAAAATGATGGTTTTGCACTTTAAGTTTGATTTCACGTTTGGTTATCCAAAGTTGAACTATTTTCCTTCCCACTTTTTTACAGTCATTTAGGAGTTACAATTCTAGCTGTTTTTGCTAATCACTTTCATTGCTTTTTTCTTTCCTGATGTATGGAATCTTATCAAAACTTATTCAGGTGCTGATAATTGGCATTAATTAATAATTGATTGGAATTGTGGTCATGTTCAGTTTCTTGTGCGTAGTACGATTGTTTCATGTGTGTTTTTCCACATCTTTCAGTCTCGTTTTCTTACTTAAAACTTATTGATTTTGTGGCCTTTCTGTTTAGGTTGATGCTTTTGTTTCCTCTATCTATGTTTCATTCTTGGGCCACCAGTCATATTATGGTTCTAATCATTAATTATGAATTTGAGAAGTCATCAAGGATTGTCTAGCATGGAAAAATATCTGACATGTACATATTTTTTAAGAAACTCCTAATGGACTCTGTATGAAGATAAAATTTGGATTGGAATAATTTATCAATGTTTGACAAACTAGTGTTAATTGAGTAGTAGTAGGCATTTTATGTAAAGCTTGTCTTCAATTTAGAAAGGAAGTAACTGTAGGAAATTAAGAGGTCATTTGGTGAAATGAAGAGAATGTATGATAATTCGTTCGATCTGTATCTTACTGCACTGACAGTTTCTGTTGACTTTTGGTTTCTTCCATGCATAAGGTTTCTTTTAAGCAAAATTGATGAGCTTGATATTCTTTTCATTATAGGTGATCTGCCTGTGGTCATATCATGTGCTAGTGTTGCCCTGGCAGATGCTGGGATTATGATGTATGACCTTGTTGCTTCAGTTTCTGTGGTATGCGTCTTGTTTAGGCATGGATCTTCTTAGTTATTCTGTTAGCATTAAGTAATGTTGTTGCTGTTCTTCTTTTTTTATTTAACATATATTTCTTCACCCACAGATTTATATCTCAAAGCTCATTATAAGAAATTCCTGAGCATACCATAGCCTTTTGTCTTTTTATTATATAACAATCTTATTGCTTTAATATTTCACTTCATATGAACTTTTATTTATGTTTTTGGTTCTTTGGTTATACTCTTACACTAAATGCGTATATTTTGGTGGCTAGTCTTGCCATGGAAAGAATCTACTCATTGATCCTATTTTGGAGGAGGAAAGATGCCAAGATAGAAGCCTTATGATAGCTTGTATGCCTTCTCGTTATGAGTTCACTCAATTAACTGCAACAGGGGAATGGTCAACCCCAAATTTTAATGAGGTATGACACTAGAAGTTTATTGATTTTGTAGTATTGAATATTTTCTTCATCGGACTTTTTCCTATTCAACTACGTACAGGCAATATACTTGTTTCTTAATTAGAGGAACTTATATTATGCAATCCGAGAGGATTTATAGTTGTTTGTAGAAGGTCGGTTGGTGGCACTCACGTGCTTATATATGTAATTTTTATTTAAAAGTTCATCTTTCTGTGTGCCCATATAACTTCTTTGAACAAATTAAGTAGGTGACATGCCAGTGAAATATGAAAATGTTCCCTTATAATTATTGCAACACTTCGGTTAAAATTTGTAATTATGAATGCATGTGTACGCGTTGTTACATGAAATTAGAGCAGGGATATTTGAATGGGCCCCTATAATTCTAACTTTGGTTTTACATGCAGGCGATGCAGCTTTGCCTGGATGCATGTGCTAAGCTTGGAAAGATCATGAGATCATGTTTAAAAGAAGCTGCTTCTGAAGCTGAAGAATAGAAAGAGAATTCATCTTTTTCCTTATGTTTTAATTTTTTACATAAAGATGTGCAAAATAGATCACTTGTTTAGATGTTAGTTTTCCTCTGTTCTTTTTTCCCTTTCTAAAATCAGAACTCGAACAGATTTTGTGAGAATTTTCTTATTGAGGTTGGCTTTGAATTCTGATGTGTGTATATTTGTTTCATCTCATTAATACAATTAATTCCCAAGATATATGAGCTGCTTAAAATGATACCAAATTTTCTTCTTAATATCCCACTTCTCTTCAATGAGTGCGGTTACCTGGTACAGAATCTTTCTACAATTATTTCCATGGGAGAAATACTTTTCACCGTTGTGATTGCCACTCCAGGACTTCTTGTCCGTGCGTTGCTCTTCGGAAATACGCAATGAAAGTACAAGTTATATCTTGACACCCAAAGTTGCTTTTTTCCATTTATTGGAATTGTTTATCATTTGCCTGGCAGAGGTACCTTCAATTTTGGCCCAAAGTTGCTTGTTTGATGGGCGTTGATTCGAGTAGAGTAAGAATTCTTTGTCACTAGGATTAGGACTAGGTTGATTTTTTTTTCTGTAGGAAGGGTAAGAGTATTTTAAGTTCGGCTATAAATTTGATTACCCGTTACAAAAAATTTGATGGAATATGGTAATATCCGTTGTGACCTGTGAGGAATGAATTCATTTATGTGTAGGAGTTCTATATAGGTTCGAATGAGATAAATGGGGTGCTATGTCAAAATTTTTTCCAAAAATAAATGCTAATTTGGGTTAATTTCTTTGTCGATCGAAAGATCTTTTTCAATGTTGTTCTTTTTATTTTTATTTTTTTTATTTTTTACCGTTTAGTTACCATTAAAGAAGAGTATTTGAATGATTAATTGATTAAAAATAAGCAATTTTCTTTTATTGAAAATTTTGGACTTCTAGTATTAGAATTATTTTTGTAAAATTAAATTATCTAAAATGCTCTTATTTTATTTTAAAAATTTTACTCTATTTCTCTTTTAATATAAAATTTAAGAATTTATTTATCAAAATAATTATACTATTTTTATTAATATATAATCACAACTACTGAAATTTTTTTTTTTTTTTTTTTGGTTAAAAATTCTATTCCTAGAAACTCCCTATAACACATTATTGCTAGCCATGAAGTTCATCAATTATTTTATTAAATTTCATTATTTTAAGATTTAAATTTGCATTTAAAGTTATTACGTGATACTATAATTTAATTTCATAAAATTTTATTCTCTTTAATAAGAAGATCTAATTTATATATTATTTTTTAATTTTTTATTTAAGTTTTCAATATTTTATTAGCCAATATAATTTTAAAATTGTTTGACATGAAAAAAGGATGCTTTTTAAAACTTTTATATATTTTATCAAGTTTTAGCATAAGAAAGCAATTAATCTTAAAATTTTCCATTCATTCAGATTATTAATGATTTTTTTAATAATTTTTCTTCTTGTTTTTCCTAAGTTATTGAATTTTATAACGAAATATTAATTGAGATGAATTAATGTCGTAATTGAATTGAGTCTAAAATTGGTAGTCAAATTTGAACTAGTTGTATCAATGAGACTCAGTCAAGTCATAACATTCAAGTCTAATTTTTGAACCTTGACCAAAATGTCATTTATGCTTAAGTAAGAAGAATTAGGTCAAAGATAATCCAAAATCTGTTGCCGAATTAAAATAGCTTTTTCTAAATAAACATATATTAAGGATCGATTTAATATTATGATGATTTAATTAGACTTTTAAATATAAAATTAAAAAAATATTTAATAATATTGATTTTTAATAAATTTATAAATTTTTACATTAATATTTGATATTTTAAAATTCTATTTTTATAATAATTCTGATTTAAAAACTTCACACAATAATATCAAACTAATTATATTTTTTTCCATATATTAATGTCAGACAAAATTTAATTTTTTATTATATATTTAATTTATTGAATTAATTAGTGCTCACAATTACAAATAAATTTTTAATATACAAAATTATTCAAAGATTACATAAATCATTCAATTTAAAACTTTAAATTGAAAATTATTATTTACATATTTTTTAATAATATTAAAACTATAGACTTTTATACATATTAACATAATAATATATGACTATTATCACATATCTTATATAGATATTTATTTACAATTTTTTCTTATACTCATAAAAATATAAGACAATAATAATCCAATACTTTTATATAATTTTTTTTTAATTTACCCAATAATTACTAATTCCTTTTATCTTTAAAATTTTTAATCAATATTCGGTATCTTTACTCTGTATTCTTAGCAAATAATAAAAGAAAATTTGATTTTCTTTATTTGTTTTGGTGCCCATTGTTATTAGCATTGGAATCGATGTTGTATTATTCTATTTTATATATGTGGTCATCCATCACTTTATCCATGCACGGCACTTACATTAACATACCTGTATTCCTTTTGGGGGTTCCCTTACAGATAAATCCAGGCTGTTGTTCCCTTCCTGCTTAAAAACAACACATGATCAACGGTCGTGATTAATGTTCACACAAGTTTATCTCATTCCTCAATATCACATAGGTGATAGGCCCAACCGAATTTATTGTCCATTTATTACATTATTATTTATATATTTCGTTATTAATTTGAATTGGGGCTAAAGTGATTTATTAATTGTTAATATCGTGTTGTACATTAATAATAAAAAAATAATCGTCCGAATTGGGTAATGAAATCAGAATTTCTAATTTTTTTTGAAATATTATTTTTGAAATATCATTTATTGATTAAAAATTATTTTGTGATTTTTATATTATAAGGCTAGTGTTAGGATTAGGGTGCAAAGGGCATTAACATTATTACGGGGGTGGTTGCAAAGCGAGATCTCGCTGGTTTGTTGGATTAGATCTAATTATTAATTAATTAAGAATTTTCTAATTAATCCTTTTGATTAAAATTATGTTTGTGATTAATTATCAAATTAAACTAAGCATCTTTCCGAATAATAAAATAAGTAAAGAGTGTCCCCGCAGGATGGCATGACTATGTTTGTGACTTGAATTAATTACACCGAACTCAACTTCATTCAATGAAAATAACAAGATTTATTTATGGTTTTAGAAGTTTTTCTCTTGTCAAATTTGGGACTTTTATTTGAAACTAACAATTCAAATAAATGGATCGAATTTGATTTAATGTAAATACGATACGATTAATATTTATTTAATACAATTATTATTGATGTTAAAAATTATAAATACGAATACGATATGATTATCAACTTACACACGATTAATCGTTTAAACTCGATTATCTATTTAAACACGATTACTTATTCAAATATAATTATGACACGATTGTTTATCTAAGTTTATATAAATTATAATAGAAAAAATTAAAAAATAAATCATACAACTAATTAAATTATAAATAAATTTAAATATTAAAGTAAAATTTATTTTATTATATTTTATTATTTTTAAATTTATTAAAATATTATTATTTATTTAAATACGATTAATCATTTAGATACGATTATTCGATTACACATGATTATTCGATTAAACACAATAATTAATTAAACACAATTATTTAATTAGATATAATTATTTATTTAAATATAATTATCTATTTAATTAATTGCATTTAAAAAAAATAAATTTTAAAAATTAAATACAAATCTGACACCACTTTTATTTATTCAAAACAAATATAATTTATTTGTTATTGTATCAAAATTTTTAAATTTAAATTTATTTTATTATTTTATATTTATATCAAATAATTATGCTATAACTTAAGTTACCACTCTTAATTTTTAGCAATTAAAATTTATATAATAACCTAAATTTTAAAATGACTAATATATTATATTAGTTTTTTTAAAATTTAGGGCCTTTCTAAAATTTAGAGCTCAGGCGACCACTCCTCCTAAAAGAAGGTTGCTTTCTCCCTAAAATTTTCACAAATCTCAAAAAAAATATATATATATATTTTTATATTTTAATTATTGAATTTCTTAAAGGTTATTTATTGATAGAGCTACCCTGAAAAAGAGGTCAGCATGAACTTTATAACTCACTTTACTTGTAATTTTTGTAAATCTCAATTTCTAAATATACTCCTATGTTTTAATTATTGACTTTTTACTTGATCACATAGAGTCATGTTTGAGATTATTGTTGCTTTCAAAAAATTTTGCTCCACTGTATTCAGAAAAAAATTAGCTGGAGAAAGAATTAATTAAGTATTTAATAAATTTTATTTTTAAAAGTGTTGTAAATTTTAAAATTAGTTTATATGTGTTAGGTAAATTATACTATTAAATACTATAATAATACAAACAACTAAAATAGATAAAATAAAAATAAAAGTAAAAATTATTTTTAAAAAAAAAACTTTATTTAAATATATAATAATTAAATTTGAATTATTAGATAAATATTTATTTAAATTAATTTAATTTAATTAATGATTGGACAAATTTAATATTAAATTTCTATATGCAATTTAATTTAATCAAATCTTATATTAAGCAAAATATAATATTAATTTTATTTAAAATTTAATAACATTATTTTTAATTAGAGGCAAAATCTATTAATTTGTTTAAGATTAATTTGAAAGTTTTATTGTTTATACAGAGATATATTAGAAATTATATTTATGATAAAATTATTTTTTAAGATTAGATTTTGAAAAGCACCTACTCTTTTGCTTTTCATAAACTAGTGATTGATTTTATCAAAAATAATTATAAAAGAAATTATACCAAGCATCAAAAATAGTTTTGTTAGTGGATAATATATCTGAAGCTGTTGTGCCAGTTTAGAATAATTACTTAGTGTAGTCAACTAGCTGGAACCTCAGCCATGTAAGGCCGAATATATGGAATAATATGGTGGCCCAATACAAGAAAAAAAAAATAAAGAAAGAATATAATATCGTTTTATTTATTTTTAAAATTTGAAATACAATGAATGAATAAAATACAAGAACCTTGACAGTCTCTTCGTCGAATAAATCAAATACAATTTCTACCGTTTTTGAAAATTAAATACCTTAATTCCAAGGCCAAAAATAAATGCAAAAAGTATTGAGAACGCAACGACCACCACTGCAACAACTCCCAGAAAATCATGCTTGAAACCATAATAATTTCTGATAAACTGCTCCACGGAGACATCCGAGGATCCGAGGTTGTTTTTTAAGTCTCCAAATTGTGATACAACCAATCCATACAGAGTCCAAGATACAGGAGATCCCCAGTAGTACCATCTCCACCAGATGGGAATTCTCTGGTATCAAATAAGATGAAAAATGTCAGCAAAATAAAGGGCATTGATGATGGTATTCTTTAAGGAAAGCTAGCATTGAAATGAAGGGTGACAGAGACTTACGGGTCTTGGGATGACGAAACCGGAAAAGAGATTCCATATTCCGTAAAATGCGGATGAAACAATGGCAGAAATGTGATGGTTTGGTGTTACAGAGACAGCCATCATTCCGTAGAAGGTAAAGTATAATAATGTGAAGAACATGAAGAACAGATACCAAAAGAACTTGGCTGCAGTCCATTCAAATCCGATCATTGCATAGACTATAATACCGTATACCGTAGCTTGAACAAATATATAAGGAATCTCAATCAAAACCTGTAGGGGAAAATGTAAATTCAATTAAAAATTTGAACAAAAAAGTGTAACTTTAGATTTCAGGTATAGGTAACATCGAAAAAACTTTACCTGTGCGAAAGCATATGGCATTGCAGAATACATGCCGGCAGCTCTTTCTCTGTAGAAGACAGTTCGTTCAATAGCTACTACCGGCTGCACAGATGAAGCATTTTGAACACCAAGGAAGAGAACAGCAACATACATAGAACCCATTGCATTAAATAGATCTTGTTTGTTTGACCTATAATTTCAAATGACAAAATTAATTAAAAGACTAAAAGGCAGATAAAGACGCAAAAACTTTGAATGACATTGAAATATTAATGTTTCAGTAACTCACGTTTTAGTGCCCATATCCCAGAACATTGTTCCGAACATCAAAGATATGAAGGTCGTAAACAGAAATCTCACAGCAGTGTACGGAGGATTACGCCAGTATGACCAATGCTGTTTCCAAAGGCAAGCCACAGTTTGAGTGAAAAATGATTGAGAATATTG
>JAWDEX010000008.1:551610-570409 GCA_035221805.1 Trichilia hirta | reverse complement strand
ATATATATATATATATATAGATATATATATATATATATATATATATATATATATATATATGGGTTTCACAAGCAATATATATGATGAATTCATTGACGATCGGCAAGGCAACCATTATTAATATTCAATTAAAATTACTTAATGTATTTCCCTATCACCTTTCTATTTATTTGTTTGTTCATTTTATCGTTGAAATTGAAGAAGGTGACTAGGCACGAGAACAGAAAATAACGTGACATTCATTATTCATTTGGACAAATTACAAGGCGATGGTTACTAGATATTTTTATTTTTTAATATTCCAACATTAATTAAATCAAAGCCACTTTGATTTGTTTTTGTCAAACGTTGAAAACCGAGTAAGAGATCCTTTTCTTAAAACTTAATTGGTTTAAATTGAAATCTAGAGGCAACGTTTATAGTTTCTTTTGTGCGATTCTTGACTCAACCCTTCCTTTTCGCATTTTGAATATGTTTAAGAGAAAAACTGAGAGGAACTGGATAAAATGGGAAAAACTCTTATCAGAAGGTTAGTAAATTATTTAAGAGATAATTAAAAGGGCAGATAGAGGTAGCTCTAACTCTAATCTAGAGGTCAGGATAAATATTTTCAAATGTTGACGAGTTGAAACTCCCATCAGTGTAATATCCTACCTTGATCAAGAAGTTAAAATTTTTAAGTTAAAGACCAAATAACAATTTAAGGCTAAAACTTTATCGAGACATGTCTAAATTGTGATTCAAAAGTTAAGTTGACTTATAAATCCTACAAAATAAGCTTATTTGTAAAATATGAGTATTAAATCTGGGCAAAATTTTTTATTCAATATTAAAAGCTTCATGACTGAGTAAAACCTGAGGCCTATCAAAATAAAGGTTACATCTTCAAAGATCACTATTCGATAACTAACATCCACATAAATAAAATAATAAAAAAAGGACAAGTGTTAACCCCTAAAACGGTATGTTTTTACTGAAGTTGCATAATACCACTACATATTAAGCTGCTATTTACATATTTACCATTAGAATAATAGCAGTACAAAGCAATGAACAAAGGTTAGTCCACTAAGTGGAGATTGCAGTGAAACGTTTGAAAAATTATCTGCCATCTTATTTTTTGAGAACTACACATAAAAGCTTGAAAGATATTTCAACAATGTTTATAAAAGGAGGTGAAATTTTACGTTCTCAATCTCCTTAAATAGGATTCATTTTTATTTTCTCTTTCAACCTTACTCTAACTATACTTACTGGTTAATGTACTTTGAGCTTATTATAAAATTTTATGTAATCTTATTCTTAAAAATATAATAAAATTAATCTACGTAATTTAAATCTCATAATTTTTATTTTTAATTGGTAAAAGTTTTTTGAGTAAAAATTTTGTATCTATGATTTGCTTGATTCATGGTTACTCTCCGTTAAATTCTTTGATTAAAAAATCTACAATATATATATTGCACTCTATACAATTAACGATACTCTTTAAATTTGATGATGAAGTTAAAGAAGAATCAAATCATGTCAGGAACTTCAAATGGATTTATGTAATATATATGATCTCCCCCAAGTCTTAGCAATCAACGGACGATTCACTAATTAATTCAACAAGAGTATCGACCGACCGATTCTAAAAGCATGCATGGGCTTGGCATCCAATTTTTTGGAGAGAAGATCATATACATGCATAGATAATTTTTTATAATATTTATATAAATTAAATAAAAATAATGTACTCGATATCGAAGGATCAGATAAAATATAAATTGTTTTATGCATGAACAGTAGGACTTGAGGTTCTAGAATTGAATATATGCCATCATAAATCAGTACGAATTATCTTGGTTTCTATTATGCATGCATTTTGAAAGAAATTAATCAACGTACCAAGTCAAGAAAGAAGCCTCTGTGCACATGATTCCAGAAGAACTTTTGAATGGTGGTGTGAGAAAAGCCAAAGCTTTTGTGAAATACTCAATGAAAACATAGATATTTCTCGATCCATACAAATTTTAAAAATAAAAGCACTTTTAAAAAAGAATATTCCAAATGAATTTAATTACTTACCCAATAAATAACTTACATTTATAATAATCGATCGATAGAGTTAATTTACATGTTGATGTTTGAAAAAGATATTATGAATTTTTTGTAAAATTTAATTTTGTATGCTGGTTAATATTAGGTGAATTGTCTTAATTCTAGAAACAAAATTACAGTAGAACATATATAAGTTAATTAATTAAACACATTGATTAAATATTATTCTAAATCCCTCCAAATAATTGATTAATTATATGGGCCCCTCCTAAAAATCTTGAAAAAAATAAAAATTTCTACATTGTTAACTTTTTTGTTAATGTTTTAGTTAGGGTGTCACACACAGTCTATATCGAGAATCACAAACCAATAGTAGGATGTCTCATGCAACTCCAAGATGGTAATAATTATACACATTAAGGATTCATCATGAGTGAAATAATAATAATAATAATTAGTCAAACATGGCTTGCTTGTTATCAATTTAATTAGTATACCCATTAATTTAAGAAATTTGCTAGGGAACCGATTTTTTAAGCTGCCAAGTCGCTTAGTCTTATTGTCTGGAATAAGTATTGTATTGTATTTCCAATGACATCAAATGTTCCACTAATTATTTTAATTGAGTTTCCACTTGAAAAAAAAAAAAAAAAAAAAAAAATTGAGTGGAATTCTACTCAGATCGAACTGAACTCATCTTATGAATGATCTACCAATCCGATTAATCCCTACCCAATTGTTAATTTTCTTCCCCACCCACTATGAATGTTTGTGATAAGTGTTTAGTGGTTAGGCCCTGAAGATTTAGGGGCATGATTTTTCTTTAATTCCCACTGTCAAATTAAAACACTTCCTGCTCTTCAGATCATGTCTTGTCTGCATTCGAAAGAACAGATATCTGATCCAACTAACTACACACACATATATGCATTATCATGCCACTTCTTTAATGGTTATCCTCTTTTACATTTTACATTTTTACAATCATAAGTAAAAATATTTGATTCACATCTAGAGAGAGGGAATGGGATTGCTTTTACTTCAATTTTTTTTATTTAATTTTAAACAAAAATATGAAATATTTATTTATGAATTTATACAATTTAATAGTATATATAATTATTAAGTTATTAATATTAAGTATAATTTTTTATTTTAAATCTCAACCATTAAATTGCATAAATAATTTATGAATATTTGTATCCAAAAATTTATATCTATCCATATGTACTCTCAAAATTAATTTCTATAACTCCGAAATGGTTTTATATGGAATTCTTTTTTATTTTGTTGTTTTCAAAGAAAAAGCTAAAGAAGTGGGCAAAGGGCAAAGAAAAAAATAGTCGTAGTGTATATTTTATAATTGTGGGCATTAACATGACTGCTAATATTGTTAAAGAGATGATATTAGAATATTTTTAATATTGTGTACATGATTAGTAATTTCTAATTTTTCATAGAATTTTTTTTTTTTTCCTACTAATATAATTTTATGTAACTGTATCTCAATACCAAACAAAGCTTGTTTGGTTTTAGCTTATTGTATAAGTTCAATATGGATACATACATAATAGTCTCAACCTAAGGATATATATTATTTTATTTTAAAAAAAGAAAAGGACCACAATGTATGCATCTATCTAACACAAAATAACTATCATATCTATATGAAAATGAAATCTGAGAACGTATATATAATCTTACAATTCTTAGTTATCTTCTTACCTGTCCATTGATGTATATGTAAGGTAATACAACCACAGAATGTATTTGTATGTTATCTTCTTTAAGTGAATCAAAAGAATTTCTCACACATGGTGGACATTTTATTTCAATCAGGTATTACAATTCTAATTATTAATTCTTTAAAATTGGTAGGAAGAAAATTGAAGTAGATCCAAAATTAATTCACCAAGAAGCTATAATTAAAGTGGTACAAAACTCATTGCATGCTCTCGGTAGAGAGGTATGAATTTACGACTATCAACTTAATTTGTAATTTGAGTGGAGTCTAGGGTTAATTATTAAAAAAAAGAAAGATTTGTACAGCTATAAATTAATATAACCTTCAGGATAAAACGTAATGTTAATTTAAAAAAAGAGGGATTGAGATCAAAAGAGGACTCATCTATCCTCTTATCCTATAGAATATATACATGCATATATATAAATAATGGTACTCTCATGCAGACTTTAGAGAATGAATCTATAAAGTTATGGAGTGGAGAAAAAAAAAACTGATGAATACTGGTGCATTGGGAAGAGAAGGTAATAAATTATATGGTTGAGGTGAGGTCGGATGTTAGTAAGACCGGAAACATTTCTGTGCAGAATTGCAACCTAAAGAAGCAACCATTCATCCCCTCCATATCTATTATTCTGAACACAACACACTGAAGGCTAGCGAGCTGTAGAATTAAAACCAATATTATAAATTAATATTTATTTATTAATTTTTCCAAATCCATGATAATGGTAACATATAGAAGAAGTATTATCTGGCCTATCAGATCATCAAATTAATATCAGCTAATTGTTGCAAGTTTTAGTGTTTGATAATATATCTTTGAAATAAAATTGATATTACAGTAATTATATGTTGTTTTCATAACCCGACACATGAATCTGTATTATGAGGGTAGAAATTAATTAACAAGAAGTATTGTCAAGTCCTTGTAGAAATTACAGAGTTTCTTTCACAAAACAGGATGGATTACATGAAGAGAGAAACAACCAACAGCTTTTCCAAATATGCGTTTTGTTATATTTCATTCAATCAAGTTTCAAGCTGTAAGCAGCTGTTTTGCACCCGATTTATGCATCCAATTGTGTAATGTTACTATCCAACGATAATGCTATGTTATATCTATGTACGTTTATGTATTATATCTATCGATTTGTCTGACAATTATTATAACAAATCATTTAAATTGTCTGACAATTATTAGAACTAATTAATATCAACATCATCTGACATAAAATTGAATAGAGAGGATTAAAGTGCATTAAGGTATACTCACAATTATTGTAACTATTTTATTATAATTATAATTTTTTATTAATTAATTTTTAATTATTTGTTATATTTTTATAAGTTAGAGGTAAATTGGAAATTACAACAAAAGAATTGAAAATTGCATTGGAAAAATAAGTATAAGAATATATATACATATACATGGATGTTAATAAACTATTTGCATGGATGACGTGTGGGTTCATTTTTGTTAATTTTCTAAAAAGGTTGATGCTAAAATAAAGAATTTTCTGTCAACTGTATGAAGTTGAACGATAAACACCCTTAATTAGTCAAGAATCCAAAGCTAATTGTGGAATTGAAATTAAACAATCATCAACTTGCAGCATATATGTATGTGGGGAATAATTAATGAACTTTAAAATAAAATTACCCATAATTAACAACGTGCATTAACCCATGTTCACATGATTCATGCAAAGGAAATCAATTCTTTACTTTTTCAAAATTTCGTACTTATTTTAATTTTATTTTAAGCCACATTCATTCACTGAATTTTTTAATATAAAATCACAAAAAATTGCATTTGAAAACTTATCCATGAACGGTTAAAAAATCCAAAATGAAAAAAATAATATAACAGGGAGTGGGATTGTAGGCAGGATAATTTGGAGCAGCAGGGAGTGGTCAAAATGGAGAGAATTTGTATTTTTTTGGAATATAAATAAATAAACAAACAACTAATGTTTCCTATTCATACAACAACTTTGTCTACATAGAGGGTTGTTGAGGGTACATTGGACATGGGGCGTAAGCATTCCATAACCTCTCCTTCATGTGAACATGTGACCCATAGTCCCATAAATACACACACACATATAAACATTACACTAATTTAATTAATTAATTGAATTTATATACACATGCATTTATATTGTATGACATGCACCACTCTTCCTCCCATTGCTTTTCCCATATGCTGCCATGCACCATAAACTACTGCCAAGTAAAACAATTTTAATGCAATGACTGTTGTACGGAGGAGTAATAACATTTTTTTAAGGTTATAGGTATGGATATAGATGAAGAATTTAATTGAAATATGAAAAAATAAAATTATCACTGCCGCTTATATACAACATTTTGCACCACTTATGGGTATATGTATAGATGAAAGTAGAGATGTGGCATAAAGACAACTTTTAGTTTATTAAATTCAAATAGTAAATAGTGAAGTCTTAAACATTTTACAAAATTGAGGAAAAATTTTGTATTTGTTTCCTTAAATACTCTATGGTTCGATAAATTCAAAAAACAATATTTAAAAGTTTAATTATATATATGTATGTCGAACACGTCAATTAAATTTTAAAGGGTTTGCTATAAATAATAAAATCTAATATATTTAAAATATATATTTTATAATCTTCAATTTTTTATTATAATTTTTTTGTCAAAATTTTTAACTTATAAAAATTAAAAATTACAAGCAAGTTAAAAATTATACTAAAAAAATTGATATAGCTGACACTACCCATACCGAAAAGAATCATCCAATTTTGGGTCTAAAATTTCAATAGCCTACTTTTACATTAAGTGAAACGTCACATTCTTAGAATAATGAATGCAAGCATCTTCTTAGCATTTAAGCAACGACTCACATAGCTCTCATTTTAGACATTGAAAAAAAAATGGCAAATGTTCACACATATATACTACCTGCACATATTAAAAAGTTAAAAAGGAATTAAACAATAATGGGTATATTGATAGTGCTTTCAATTACAATGTCTAAATCATAGAGAAATGAATCCTTTCATAAGAATTTTCTTTGCAAATTCCTCACAAATGTGAACTCTAATACTCATCATATCATCTCTTTTATTAGAACATTCATATCATTATGAAAGAGAACGAAGTATATAGCTTTTGCCCATTAACAAAATCATAGATAACCACATCCCAAGTTTTGAAAACTTTCTCCTTATTATCTTTTGGCTTTTTTAGTTTAAAAAAAAAAAAAAGAATCTGTTTTTATTAAAATTTATAACTCTGTGGTTCTTTCTTTCTTTTTCCTCATAGAAAATTTATGATTTTCTACTTGTCACAAATATACTTAAATTTATTTATTCTATTCATTTTTTAAAAAAAAATCTAAATCTAAATTTATATGTAGTTTGCTCGATATAAATTTTTTAAAACTAAATTACTAATCTATAGATCTAAACCTCCCATATTTGCTTGCAATAGAAGCAAAGAATCATTTAACTACTAATTGTTGATCGTATTAAATCATTTAAAGTATAAAAAGTCGAAAAAGGGCAAGTTTATGTTTCAGTCAATTCGATGGATAATGAACATAAAAAGCAGAATTAAACTTCATTGGTGGCGTAGGATGCAAACTACAACAGAAACAACACGGATAAAATGTGGGTTTAAATTTATTTATTTTTTTTTTAAAGATTTTTGTTGATTTTTTCAACAAATATATATTTTTATTAATATAAATATGAAAAATCATTTTTTATTATATATATTTTTTATTCCTCATCAATCAGAGAAAAACATATTTGTCAAGGTTAAAAACTCAAATAAGAGTAAAATCATGGTCCACAAATAGAAGGGTTATAATATTTTTCTACTTGTCCGTACATGGGTTGGACTCTTTTAAACTTTAGAAGACGACTAGACGAGCATGAGAAATGGGATTAACGAAGCCTACGCTTGCCAATGTATGCCTGTCCTACCTCTATATATGCATACCTCATGAACCCAACTCTCTCTAAACTTGGTGGGTCACTACCAATATTAGAAACAGAGAGAGAGGATACTTGAGAGACAGAGAGAAAACAAAATTCATGGAAAGGGAAAAGGAAATGAAGGTATCAAAATTCAAGAGGATTTGTGTGTTTTGTGGGAGTAGTCCCGGAAAGAAGAGCAGTTATAAAGATGCTGCTATTGAGCTTGGCACAGAAATTGTAATGGGATTCTTCTCTGATTTTCCTCTGTTTTAATTTATTTCTTTGGTTTTGATGACTGTTGTTTTTAAACTTTTTCGGTGACTTTGCTTTTGTTTTGCTGATCATGCATATATTTTGTGTTTCTTCTTTCCTGCTTCTACTCTTCTTCTTCAATGGTTCCGTGTTAGCTTTGATTTGAGGGTTTTAGGAACTAGCAGTTATGTTTTGTGATTTTGTTCCTCTCTTCTGCTTTTCAAATATATATTTTCGTTGCTGCGTTTGTTTGTGTTGCTTTTGTGAGTTTTAATTTAGTTCTGCTTCTACACTTTCCTTTCATGTTCTTGATTGAGATTTCAATTCCAAACTCAGTTAATGATTTTCCAATGAATAGTGTTTCTGTTTAGATCTATGAGAAACAAAATCAAAGGCCTTACGTAAACAATCTCTTCGTTTATGTGAACACTTCGACATAATTCCTTATTATCAGTAACTTTTCGTTTATTATTATTATTTTTTCCTTATACTTTGTTCTCTTTAGCCACATTTGACGTACAAGCCTAGCTTACAAATTAAAAAGGATATACATTAATTTAAGTTGAATATGAAATTGACATTGACAATTCTTACATTTTTCTTCTCTCTATCATACAAGACTGTAGTTTGATGGGTATATTACTCTTCTTCTTCTTCTTTATTCACTAAGCCAATTTGTCTCACTTATCTAATATTATTTATACTTTTTTTCCATTTTCCCAAAGGTTGCAAGAAATATTGATCTTGTTTATGGAGGAGGGAGTGTTGGCTTGATGGGCTTGATTTCCCAAGCTGTTTATGATGGTGGGCGCCACGTCATTGGGTATGAAATCACATTTGATTACTTTCTCATTTTCTACCCCTATATGTTGGTTTCCTTTAAAATTATTCAAATAAGCAAACAAATACATCAACGGAGAACTAAATTTAGGTGAGATTCTGAGTTTATTTAATTTGATTACTTGGTATAGTTTTGAATTGATTGTTATGTTATGTTTTACAGAGTTATTCCGAAGACACTGATGCCTAGGGAGGTATGTTTTCAGTTTTCTCTTACTGCGATTCTTTAAGCCTCTTCATTATTGTAACAAAATAAATAATGAAGAGGACTAACATGCAAGGGAAAGAAAGAAAAGTATACCCTTATCTAGTTCATTTCTTTCTCTCATATGGGATTTTTTTTCTCCTTTTGTTTTGGGTTTCACATGTTGTGGTAGCTACTTTGACATGAATTTCTACCTCACCTTTGTTATCTTCGAGTATCGATTTCACACTTGTCTCTATTGAGATCCATTCATATGTAGTTTCTAAGTGGGACGACTCTTTGATTGGTACCCATCTTGTGCTCGCAATATTTTTTCTAATTTAAAAAAAATAAAAAATAAAAAATCTTTGAGGTGTTTTACATATCCTGACTCTAATACACCCTAAACACAAAGTGAGGAAAGGAAGTGCCTATTACGGTTCGAACTCGGGTGATATAATATCATCAGTCCAACCAAACGCATGGGCCATCACCATTTTGTCATTGTTTTATAGTTTTATATACCACAAACAAGATTCCCATGATATGTCCCAATTTTTTCATGTTTCTTTCCTATTTGTTTGTTCCTTCTCTAGATAAAATACAAAAAATGTATATAATTAAATGGTGTATGCATTTGGTTGCCTTCTCTTTCGTTGTCAGTGTTGACCTGATTGAGCCCACTGTCTCTGCTAATTCATCATTGCCTTTCTGCAGAAAACTTTTTCTTTCTTTCCCTCCCTCGAAAGTTTAATTTAGTGTCTCTTCTCTCTGTATGTATGTATTCGTATTCATTTTGAGTTTAACATTTTGTAGATAACTGGAGAAACAGTAGGGGAAGTAAAGCCAGTAGCAGATATGCACCAGAGGAAAGCAGAAATGGCTAAATACTCTGATGCTTTTATTGCCCTACCTGGTTGGTATTTTATCACCTTGCTAATCCTAAAATTAATGCTTAGCCACACATACAGACATGCCCTTCATTTTTTGATCCACTATTATAAAAATAATATTTCGCAAATACCTCAAAAGGTTACTCGAGTAGTTTGCAATAGTTTAAACGAATTATTTTTTTAATATCCATCTGTATTTAATTTCGGAAGTAAGGGATTATTTGAGTTTTGCTTACACTTTAGTTTAAAATTTATACCGCAAATATCCTTTTGATGATTAGGCAAATACATGACAAATACATGACAAATACAAAAAAGTAAAATTCATTTTGGTAATAAAAAATCTAAGAGTAAATTGCTTTCCAAAATCATATTATATATTAGACAACACGTACGAAATTACAGCAATTGTGTGGATTTTAAGACTGAATATGTCCCAAGTTGGCGTGACAAAAAATTAAAAAAAAAAATGAAAATATTTGCTTTTGTGGGGTAAAATTTTATTCCCTCATATTTTAATGAAAGTTTGTGGGAAACTGTAATGTTATAATGCATTTCAGAAGTAGATACAAAATGAAACGAACTACTATCAGCTTGAGCCAAAGAGTGACAAACAAAAGCGTCTGACATTAGTGAAAATTAAGCTTTTGCCAAGCCTAACTTCTGTGGTGAAGATTTATTTGAACTCGGGTCTGGTAGTCCTTTATCAAGCACATATATGGTGCCACCGTGCTTCATCCAATCAAGAAAAATGAAAGAAAAACTTCCTCTCTCTGTCTCTCTTAACAAATGGTCCCTTGCAAGGTATAAGCCTGCAATTAGAAAGGTTAGGCTTTTTACCTCAGGTTTTTTCAGTTTAAACTTTCCAGGAATTTACACAAAGTTGGGCTTTAGGAATTGGGCCCAACTATTTAAAACTACTTTAGGCTATTCAACAATGTGGGGATGGTAACTGAAAAGTCAAACCTGATAGGTGCAGAACTTAGGCCGAACTCCAACTGCCCAGGCTCGTATTCTTCTGGTTTATATAATGATTCTTAACGGATCTAGCATTGAAGGGCTATGGCCTATGCAATTACTGCAAGTGAACAAAGTTCGTCATTCTGAATCACTCTTTTTTATAGATCACTCCCCTTAGCTGGCAATAAAACCAATGTACTTAGATACAAATTCTAATCTGAGAACTTGAATTATTCACTAATAGTATTTTATTATGAAGGTGGTTATGGAACTCTTGAAGAGCTTCTGGAAGTGATAACCTGGGCCCAACTTGGAATCCACGATAAGCCGGTAAAGTCAATGCCATACTCAATGCCTTCAACATTCTGAACTGAACAACTACCAAAGTGATTAGAATTTAGTTAAATTATGTCAAAGAAAGTAAGAAAGAAAGAATCTTTAAATGATTTTGCAGGTGGGATTGCTGAATGTAGATGGATATTACAACTCATTGTTGTCATTCATTGACAAAGCAGTGGAGGAAGGATTCATTAGTCCCAATGCTCGACATATCATCGTATCTGCTCCTAATGCAAAGGAATTAATGAAGAAAATGGAGGTAAAAAAGAAAAAGAATAATATTTTATCTCAACTTTTTATGGTATTATAATTGATATTTCAGAAATTTATTTTTCAACTAGTAATAATGATCTTCATTGTAGTTGATATTTTTCTGTGTTCAGGATTACTTTCCGCGCCATGAGAGAGTCGCTTCAAAGCTAAGCTGGGAGATTGAACAATTAGGCCAGACCCCAATATGTGATATCTCAAGGTGATCATCAGGAGGAGACTGAAATGAAGAACACGAGGAAGACAACATTGAATTGAACTAATTTAATTTAGATGACCAAGATTTTTCCTGAAATGTGAATTCTTTTTTTTTTCTTTTTTTTTCTTTTTTTTTCCTTAAATCTTTTCTTAGTGTAAACTACAAAGAGTTGACCTCAGAATTTCAAGCTTGATTTTTCTTTCAAGCAGAATTCGATTATCCTGTGCTCTGTTTGGTTGCCAAGAAACAAATGACAGGTAGATTCTGCAAAAACTTTAATTTGTGCTGTAGTGAGTTGTTAAATTGTATGCTTACTGCATCATTTTCTTAGCACAAAATGGTTATGAGCACATTATAACAAATTAACAATGCTGCATTTTTTACTACCGCTAGGATCGTTTAATGGGATCTAAAATTTAACAAAGAAATTAAATAAAGAAAAAAACATAGTAACTAATAAGAGGACAAGAAATGTGAATTAGTAGATCTTCAATCTCCATATCATCTCATTTTGCAGCTCGAAACTCCAAGAACCAACTCAGCTCATACGCTAAAGGCTAAACCTACAAGCAAGGCTTATGTACTGAATATTAACCGTGTCCCTGAAATCAAAAGAACCCCATTTGGTCATTCATTAATTTCGCAATTACGAGTTAAATAATGAGCGTGGTTTATCAAGAACATTAATAACAATATATGATTATTGCTGTCCAAGCAAATTACTTACAGTAAAATTCTTTTATTTCTTACTAATATTAATATAAATTTTGTTAAGCTATATAGCATAATTGTAGTAGGATTATCTTTTAAATTTTTAATTAATGTTGTCACAAACAATCAATGTATGTGCTGATAA
Organism: Trichilia hirta; assembly: GCA_035221805.1. Classification (NCBI taxonomy): domain Eukaryota; kingdom Viridiplantae; phylum Streptophyta; class Magnoliopsida; order Sapindales; family Meliaceae; genus Trichilia; species Trichilia hirta. The sequence continues at coordinate 557,858 of JAWDEX010000008.1, read as the reverse complement.
CAATTCTTGATCAACCTATCAATGCGGAGTTTCTGTCCATGCGTCCCACTTAATTTGATTGATGGATGCTTTCCATAAAACAAAAAGTAGGAGTAAGTGGGCACTAGAATTTCTTTCTTTCTTTTATTGAAATTAGACCTGTCAAACGGGCTGGATTAGCCTGTTTATTATGCGGGCTGGGATCTTGCTAGCCACGGTCCAACACGATCTTCGCTGATCCAATTAATGAATTTAAAATTTTTTTTTAAAATATATAAAATAAAAAAATAAAATATACTAATTACTAAAAAATACAATATATCAATAATAATAATAATAATAATAATAATAAATTTATAATTTAAATACAATTTAATTTTTAAAAAAATTAGATTTAAGTTTTATTTTTTTATTTTTATTTTTTAACTAAAATCATTGCAAGTTAAATGGGTAAGTTCATTTAATTTACGGATCAAATAGACCGGGTTAAATTGGCCCACAATTAAAAATTTTATTTAAGTCTTAACCTACCTAAATAATGAGTCAAACGAACTGACTCGCAAATTACTGACATGTTTGAAAATTCTAATTAAAACCCTCTAACAATTAAAATTAATTTTAAAAAATAAATATTTTAAATAGAGTATCTCTAGGTAGAGAGAGGCAGTTTTGTTTTGTTTGATAAAATTAATACAAAAGTTAACTTTGAAGCACAATTTGAAATTTTTATATTAACAACTTGATTTGACTGATATGAACAAAAATTTTTTGGCAAGCATCTTAGTGCTAATACTATATGAAATTCGTACCTTCTCATAAACGTATCATGTGTATTTATTCATGCACGAGACTTAAGTTTGTAGCTGTATCGCTTCTCTTTCTCATAGTTGAGTTCCCATCCTAAGGAAAAAGAGATGTAGTTTGCTTTTCTCTCATTGTTGTGGCTGGACTTCAATCCTTAAGATATAATTATTGGTTTTATAATTAAGAAAATGGTTTCTCTTTTCTTAAGCATCCTCGCACACTTAAATGCATGTTCAACAAGAGTTCATAAGTTTTAGATTAAAGAGATCAACCTCCTTTTCATGATGAGTGTTTCTACACTAAGTATAAAACCTCAGCAAAAAGTGATAATATACTATATAATTAAAGAAGATTACCCCTTGTAAGTAATCTCTCACCGTTAAGTAATATTGTCTCTTTGAAATTTATTTTATATTCGTCTTTTCTTATTGGAGGTTTTAAAGTTATAAAAGTGAGGTTTTCTCTTAAAATCATTGAGGTAAGTCTCTTTATTATAGGAGTTGGGTCCATTCTTAAGATCATAGAAGGAATCTGCCTTAAAATTGTTAAATTGGATTCCTTGCTCTGAAAGTTATTGAGATATGATCTCCTCTGAAAATTGTTGAGGTAAAATTAAGCCCTCTATTTACTTTATTGTGAGCTTGAATTCTTGAAATTCATATGATGTTGACTGTCGGTTTAAACTCTTTTAGCCTGTATTATATTTTAATGATTCTTCTGTACCTTAATAAACTAGAAGTTAAATAAATATTTAATTACACTAATTTTTTAAAAAATTCTATATATTTTTAATTAATATTTAATGTTTATAACTTTTATTGCATAATAATTATGACTTAAAAACTATGATATCATAATACTAAACAGAACGTTAATAAAATTTGTTGAATAGATCAATATGAATAGTAAAGCCTTGTACATTAGAAAGTGATCGATTTTACTGAATATTCAATCAAATTTGGAATTAACGAGAAAAAATTTATTCAATGATGAATTTATAAAGAAACATTAGTTTTGATTCTTTGAAAAATCTTACTTTTTACATCACAAGTTTTGTTTCTCAAATGTTTATTTAGGATTTTTTTTAATAATTTAATTGTCACGTAATTTTATTATTTATATGTTACAAAACTAATTAAAATTTATTATTCTAAATATTTACTGAAGTGATAAATTATGTATATACGTTATTTTAGAACTTGGAAAACATAAAAATTATTAAAACTAATAAGGTGTGAAGAAATCACCACAAATATCTCAGTGAAGTTAATTTGAGTGTTTACTACCCATGTCTCTTCACACCATCTCTACTATTCTAGAATTGATTATTTAACCACTAAAATTATATTAAAAAAAAAACAAAAATTAATATAAAAATCTTTAAAATGAATTATATTTTCAAACCTTTCTATATCACATTACATTAAAGAAGTTATCATATAAAAGTTTTTACACAAATATTTCGATGATCTATTTTGGTACACCGCGTACTGACTGTACTAATTAAGGACAGTACCTAATTAAAGTAATTAGCTTAATTAAGAAGATTTACCTTCTTACATATCTCTAAAGTCTTTTAATTAATTCCATTCTATTCAACTAGTTTTTATTTTTGTACCATTTTGGAAAAAAGTCAAACCATGCATATGGTAATAACTACATTTTAGAACTGAAAATGTTTTGTTTTGTTTTGTTTTGTTTAATACACACACACACACAGTTCGTCAAGGATCTTCGCTCACACCGGCCCGGTTACCGACCTTCTCGTACGTATGCCTAAAGCAACAAAGATAATTCATTTATAGTATCATCAACCTGATCACATGCAAAGCCAAAAGTAAGCATTCAGGACCCTCAACAAATTCCTGGAAAACCATCTAATCAAGTTGGAAAAATTTTCTGTCTTCAAGAATAACGTATAATTAAGGCTGAAATGCTTGAGAAAATTATACTCCATTAGGCATCCTTCCACTTCTGAAAACAGCTCCATCCAGTTGGTATACCTATAGCACACTAATAAAGACCAAGACCAGGTGCACAATCCTCAGTCGATTATGCTAATTATATTTACTTTCCATTGGGTTATATAGTAATGGAAGAAAAGCTGCACAGGTGGCACACCCTTTAAATGTTTGATCAATTCATCCTGTATGTATATTTCTTAATTGTTAGGTCATGTAAAATTAGTATTGTATTGCATCTTGGCTTAGGTGGCTTCCAATAAATCTGATTTACAGGTTCGTCAGAGCTTGATCCACCGTCAAATTAAATCAGCCACCTGGACAAAGTCAAATGTGTCAAACCATCCGGATGCACTTGATATAATATATATATTCTTATTAGCATATTGAAAAATTAAGAGAATAGTTATTACTTTTGACCGTGAAAATGGTGATCCATTAGGTTTTGCATGTTCATGGCACATGCACGTGTGTGAATGAGATCTGACAATCACCTGAAATATGCATCCCAATTGAATACTCGTGTTAGTCGATTATCTATGATAGAGATAATTTGAGAGATTCAATTAAAAGGATGTCTAACAGAGTTTATCATGAATTTCATTTAAAATTTATATAATTTGAATCTCTAATTATTTATGCAATAATTTTCAATAAAATATTTTGGAAAATAATAATTTATACAAAAAATATTTCACAAAATAAAAATTTATGTACTATTTTATAAAAGATAAATTTATGAATTTAATGTCTTGTAATATAAGATTGTATGTGCATGTGTGCGTCTAATTAATTAAAAGATTTTAAATATGAATTTAAAAATAGTATTTTTTTTCTTTTAGAGTCAATACTCATTGCAAGAAAAAAAAAAAAGTCTTCCGCATATAATTTTTTAAAAAATATTTAGGTAAAATAATACCAATGAAGCTACTCAATTAAATTAAATTATATGTATTAATTTTTTTCTCATTAATTAAATCTAAATTCAGCATATAGGTAATAAAATTTTATTAGATGGGCATACGCTTAATATATTTTTCTTGAATAAAATATTTTTATATTTTTTAAAGTATATTTATTATTATTCTATTTATATGATAATTAGTAAGGATGTATCTGAAAGGATTAATGCCGCTATCAAAATCTGTTATTTATAAAACAACTAGAATTGCTTTGTAATCTACTCTATAGTAGTAAATTATCGGAATAAAATTAGTCATGTTCAAGAATTTAAGAATAGACGTTAAAACATTTATATATTAATAACTCGATCATTAATCCACAAAGTTCGATAAACTTTCAGCAAATTCTCTCTTTTACTCGCGACTTTTGAATTTCCTCATCCTTGGTCAAAATGTGTTTTTAATTCTATCATTCATTGCAGGGAAGAAACTAAAGACACATATCCAATAATGAGTCGACTAATCTTCGTATTCACAGACAAACAACACTTATTTCCAATTAAAGTCATCTCAAAGTCAAATTAACCTTGCTGTTCATAGCGTCAAATTAACCTTGCTGTTCACAGCCTTTGAATCATTTTATAGACTGACTTGAAGTGCATTAATTAAACTGTTATTATGCAAGAAAATCATTAGCGTTAATTAAAAAGTTCATAAACAATTTTAGATATGGTATACGAAAAGTAGAAACACCACCTCAAATAGAATATTCACAAGGGGTTAAATCTCCAGTTAAAGGAGCCAAAATGTCTAGGTGCAACTCCATTTATAAAATTTAAGTTTATTCATATTTCGTATTTTATTTATATTAATTTTGAAAGATTGATATGATCAATTTATAAGTTTATTAGATTTGTGCGACTCTAGGTAATGTTTGTACTAACTTCTACAAATAATTAAAACAAAGTAACAAATTTAACTAAGCTAAACAGTTTATTCCCTAGACAAGAATTATATCTGAGATACAATCGCTGTCTTTTACCAAATAATTCATGGATAACATTATACTTCCTGCATGAGGTAACCCATCTCTTTCTTTTAACATATTGAATATCTAACGTAGAAATTTTAATAAATGTTTTGTTATTTCAAACTTTAGTTAATTAAGTATTACAATTTACAAGTGGACTAGTTAATTAAGCAGCGAAATTAATATGCATGGCCTTGAATTCTTTTTTATCTCAGTAGTATCAAAATTTTCTCTTAGAAATTAGAGGCATAATATATAGCATATCATAGCATGAATATTTAAAGTCAATGTCTTTCTTACAAGTTTACCCTTAGTAATTTTGTGCTTAATTTTCTATTATAATATAATAATTTAACCCAAAATACTACTTTATTTTATTGTTTACTACCCTTACTCCAAGATGTCATAACAACAAACATGTAATTATGATATAATAATTCATTTACTAACTAAATTTGTCAATGATTTTCTAAAAGTATGTAGCTTCATCCGCTGCAACTTTTCTTCAAGATAAGAATAATATTTAAATTTTAAATCATTCATCAAAATGGATATATTATTATTATATTATCTTATATTTTAATTTGTGTGTGACACGTTATTTTCTTAATATGATAGAGTTGATTTCTCCAACACTTAAATTATAGCAACAATTTTTTTTGTTTAGTCGCCAAATAATTTTCTCAAGTCCAAATTTTTATTCTTCTCTCTTAGCTTCTGCAACGATAATGGCAACTCACCTGTATGATAGTAAAATTTAAGACCATGACTTTTGAGGAAAATATCAGAATAGGTGTTCATACTTCCTTTCCATTTATTTTTCCTTGAATAAGAAACCAAACCCATTTGAAATCTTGAATTATTCCTTCTGCAAGCAAATTTGGTCATGGATTTTTTGAATACAACTTGTTAAGTTTGGCGAAAAGCCATTAACAAAGTGTTGTTGTAATGTTCATTATCTATACGCAAAGTCAAACCTATCATACATATGAGGTATTTTTTGTTTGTGCTTAACATCTCATTTATATAATTATACTCAAATCTTTAAAGCCTAATGAGAACTTCCCTTCTCTGCAATTCTACGTGTCCTCTCGTGAGCCAAAAATAACATTGTTCTGAGCACAAGCTGCATAATTTTGCTCATTTGTCGAGGAAGAAAGGATCTCTCGTTTCGTCAATTGCCTTGGTTCAATTTCTTTAAATATAAGGTAGGTGCTATTAGCTTATGTTTAACTGTTTAAAGTTTCTTCATTTTGTTCAGTGGTCCTTTTTTTAATCTATGATACATTTCTTGGAAACAACTTCTGTGGACATATGCTCTTGATCTAGGGTATAGGGGCTTGACAATAAAGTCCTAAGATCAGGCTTTCGTTAATACTATAATCACTATTTGAGTTTTTTGATAGCAAAAAATATGATTTTAGAAATATCTCAGTTTCAAAGTCAGAGCTTTTGATCTCTATTTCTAATATGATTAATGATTATGTTTTAAGTAATCGAGAGAGAGAACACATACATATAAAAGCAAACAAAGCATATGGGTTATATTAATAAGAGCGGAAATGGGGTGTG
>JAWDEX010000008.1:531821-542414 GCA_035221805.1 Trichilia hirta | reverse complement strand
GACTAGAAAATTATGAATTCAATTTAACACCCGAAAATAAGTATCTGGTTGGTTTTAATGGTATTGTAAGTAAAACAGAATGCGAGTCATACTCACCAAATCCCAAAAAGCAGGACTATTGAATAGTGGCACTGTTTTTAATGTGTTAAATCACTTTTTTTCTTCATCAAATAAAGTAGTGGTAATTTTCTTTTTCTATGAAATGTTGCTTTTCTATATAGCATAAAACCAGCTTTAGTTCTATAATCACTAGTCCTTCTCAATGAATATTAACCTCAACAAACAAATTTTTTCTCTTCCTATACATTTTCTTTTCCCTTTTTTTGAGGAGGAATTACCTAACAATTTGTCTTGAATGCAGATTGGAACAGAATGCGGATTTCTGTTAACATAATTACCCAAAACCGTGTTCATTCCTTGACAAGGCTTCTCAAATCTCTGAGTGATGCTTACTATCTTGGAGACGAGGTTCCTATCAGCTTCAACGTGGACAGTAAAGTGGACGAAGCAACTATAAAACTAGTAAGTTCTTTTGAATGGCCTCGTGGTCCTAAAACTCTCAGAAGGAGAATCATCCAGGGTGGCCTAATTCGAGCAGTCAGCGAAAGCTGGTACCCTGCATCTGATGATGATTATGGCCTGCTACTCGAAGATGATATCGAAGTCTCTCCATACTACTACTTATGGATCAAATATGCGCTCTTAGCATACCACTACGATCCTCAAGTTTCACTCCCCGAACTCTCTTCGATCTCTCTGTACACTCCCAGAATAGTTGAAGTGGTGAAAGAAAGGCCTAAATGGAATCCAACTGAATTTTTTAAGCACATTCATCCAAACACACCATATCTACACCAGCTGCCCTGCAGTTGGGGTGCAGTTTTCTTCCCCAAGCAATGGAGAGAATTCTATGTTTATATGAATATGAGATTTACTGAAGATGCTAAGGCCAACCCAGTTCAGATTCCTAAATCCAGAACAAATGGTTGGCAAGCTTCCTGGAAAAAGTTCCTGATTGACATGATGTACCTCAGAGGGTATGTGAGTCTTTATCCAAATTTTCCAAACCAGGCAAGCTTTTCAACAAATCATATGGAACCAGGAGCTCATATAAGGGCAAAAGCTAACGTCGTTAAGCATGACAAGACAGATTTTGAGGTTCCGTTATTGCTAGAAGATTTCAAAACCTTGTTGCCAAATGGGAAATTGCCTCCTGCTTCCAAATTGCCATCACTAAACGTGTTCAATCGGCCAGTTTCTCTCAAAGGTCTCAAGGCTGCTGGTGCCAAGCTGGGTCAAGACGTGCTAAGATGTGATAATGTCACAGAGATAGTTATTGTTGATCACGAAACAGGTCTGCCATTGAGATGCTTGAAATTCTGAAAATCAAAAATATTTGAATTGTGATTATTGATTGTTAATTCTTTTCTTCTTTTGAAAGATGCAGTGTAATTTTGGTCATATGTTTTATTTTGTTGATACATAATTGTTGGGAGAGAAAGGGGAAGAAAGAATGTTTTGGTGAATGAATGTAGCTACGAAGTGGCTCTCATATTTGTCTCCCAAACAAAAGGGAAACAAACAAATGTACGTTGCTGTTGAATCATAATTCATGAGAATGAATATCTTGTAACTCTGATCTCTCTTCACATAAGCACTTGTTATTGTTGCTCCGTGGGCAAAATGCCTTTTCCCAATGTCCATCAAGAAAAAAGAAATAATATAATATAATAACATTCCATTAACCTAAAATATTACTTTACAATAAATAATAGAATAATATTGAAATTGGCTATTCTCTCTCACAATTTAACATTAATCCTACATGCATCTTTTCATGCAAATTAATATGATAATACAAATTACCGTTAACATTTTTTATTTTTTTATTATTTTAATATTATGCCAGTTAATTACTGTTACTTTTTTTTGGTCTATTTTAATATTAGGTGAAAAGAAAGCCATCGTAAATCTATATGTAAATTCAAATCTATTATTGAAAAATAAAAATAAAAAACAGAAGAGATTAAGATGGAGGAGATTAACGCAAAGAGGAGGAGGAGGAGAAAATTAAAGGCTTTTATTCTTAAAGACATGAAAGAGAGGAAAAGAGTTTTCTGAAGAGTTCCATATCAGTAACTTAATATAAAAGAAGTTTGTATAAGGATAAAATAAAAGGCTTTTGGTCTGCAATAGAAGAAAGAGAGAAAATGATTCTTCTGGAAGAAGAGTTGCATATCAATAACATAATATAAAAGAAGTTTGTATAAATATTTGTAATTGAAGATTCTAATATAATATTCGTTAAAATGAAAATGCATTATCAATCATTTTTACCTTATTCGTTAAAGCATACTATTCATTAAAGACGACCATGCATTATCAATAATTATTTTTTTGTTTTGTATTGAGAAGACCATTCATTAAAGAAGAAAACTAATAATAATATCGTATATCGTCTGAAACTTTATTGTCCCAAATTAAGATTTGGGAGACAAAGTATCCGTCTTTGAATGGTGAGCAACAGTGTTACAATCCCCACAGACGCGAGTAAACTGAAATGAATTTTGTCGCTGAGCCACCGTATAAATCTCATCAACACTCAAACCTACTGTGCCTCTGCAAACCTGGTGCTGCTGAATTATATTAACAGCAGCTAAAAAATCAGATTCTATGATGATCGGAAATAAGCCCCGATCAGCTACAAGCTTAATTCTTTCGAGATTGCAATCGCTTTAGCCAGGACTACATCTCCATTACATCAGCATTGACGAATTGCTGCAACAACAGGTTTTGCATCCCGGTCTCTAATGACACAACCAACTCCCTTTGAGTTAACAGATGCATCTACATTCAGTTTGAAGAAGTTCCTAGGAGGGGGATCCACACAGCATCTGGAATAACTTTAGTGAGGAGGTGGGGTAGTCCCGGAAAGCCTGTCTTTTCTTCGCAACCTGATATTAACCTGCAGCTCTTTTCATTATAAGGTCAGGAGACTCCAGCTGGCTATTCATGACCGCATTATTCCACGCTATCCAAATAGACCAACACATCACAACAAAAGCTTCCACCTTGTGCTATATCCAACTTCTTATCTAAGTCATGACAAAATTCAATAAACCTTACTGGTTGTAAGCTGAGTTCCCTAAAGATGATTTTTTCCAAACTTTTCGCGCAAATTGACAGTCTCTCAAAGCATGGAGAGCATCCTCAGGGTTGCAGCCAAAGGGTTTGTATCACTGCTTTTTCTCCTGTGGGCATACTTTTCAAGAAAGCTCACCAGTAAAAAATCTTTATTTTCAGGAGCACATTGATACTCCAGCACTTTTTCCACCACTTGTTTTCTGCATAAAGCCAGAAGATGCTAGGATCAGACTATGCCTCATTGCAAAATGGTAGCCACTCTTGATCGAACACACTCCTCGTTTATCGTAATGCCACATCAGGCTGTCCTCTAGCTAGTTTCTTTGTAGAATGATTTTCAGAACTTCCTCAGCATCTTTCTCCAGTCTGCTTTTAAACTCATCGTCCAAAGTCCTATTTGGTTTAATCAAAACAGACAATCCCCATGATTTAACGAACAAGCGTTTAAAGGTTTGGGGTCATGGAAGCTAGTTTTGTTTGAAAATCGACACCCTCTTTCCATCACCTATTCGCCATCTAGAGCCTTTCTTGATCAACTCTCTCACCCATAACAAACTTCGCCGCACACAAGAAACATTATGTACAGTTTTACTTTCCAGAAAAGAAGTACTAGGGAAACACCTCTGGTTTAGAACTGTTGACACCAGAGACTCTGAATTTGTAATAAGGCGCCAACTCTGCTTTGATAGAAGCGCCTTGTTGAAGTAGATCGTTTTTTCAAACCCAAGGCCCCCAGCTCTTTTACCTCTGCACATCCGATTCCATTCGACCTAGGGGTCTTCTTTTGCCTTTCCACACTACCCCAACAATAAGGAGCAAAGGCTTTCGAATTTCCTGACAGAGACAGAAAGGTACCCAAAAAACACTCATAGTGTAAGTCGGTATGCCTTGAGCCACTGCTTTAATTAGAATCTCCTTCTCTCCACTCAATAACAGCTTCGGCTACTAATTTGAAATCTTATTTAGGACCATTTCCTTCAAATAACCAAAGGCCTTCATCTTATTTTTTCCAAGCATAGGAGGAGTCCCAATTATCTTTCATAGAATGATAGCTGAGGATGGTCGAAATTTCTGTTGCTGTCCTTGAGGGTGTATTTGGACTACAGATCAATGATGACTTCTCCAAGCTGAACATTTCCCAAAGCCTCCGTGCACTTCTCAAAGATAACTTTTAGCTGAGTGCTTTCATCAGTTATCGTCAGAAACAAATAAGTGAGATATTTGACAAACTGCTCAGCCAAATTTAACCCTTGATATCAGTTTTTTTGTCTCGGCTTTTTAAATGAGTGCAGATAAAGTTTTAGTATACAAGATAAATTAGGGTGACAGAGGTCCGTAGTCCCCTAGTCGGAGATTTTTTTTACCGTTGCAGTTGTGAAAACACAATTCATGATCATTCTTACCCATTTCCCCGACAAACCAGCTTCACTAGCACTGCTTTTAGGAAACTCCATTCCACACGCCCATATGCTTTACTAACTTCCAGTTTAATTGCTGCTTGCGACTATTAATTTTATGAAGACACTAGTAACCAATTATAATATTATTTGAGATAAGTCCTCCACAGACAAAGGCACTCTGGCTTAGGGATCCAATTTTGCTCAGCACACTTTTCAGTCTGTCTGCTAGCATTTTCGACACTATTTTGTAGTTCACGTTACTCAGGCTTATGGGCCTGAATTTAGTAACTTTTGATGGCTTTTTTAACCTTTGGGAGCAATGCTATATGCTTTTCATTTAAGCTTGCTAACCTGCCATCGTTGTTAACGACAAGCACATTTTTGTGACATCGTTGCCTACTGTTTCCAATACTTCGGATAGAATCCTACAAGAAACCCATCTGCGGCGGGGCTTTCATCAGGTGCATTTAAAACAGGGCATTCTTCACTTCCTGTGGAGAGAAGTCATTTGACAAAGTTGAGAATATCTCTTCTGAAATTCTGGCCTGCTTATTCTGTAATCTTCTTCAATTTTCTGTTGCAGTAGCTCGGTAGAAGTGAAGAGACCTAAAAATCGGTTACCAGTCATCTGCTGGATTGCATAAGACTCTTGTTGCCATCTGTTTCCATCATCATACAACAGCACAATCGCGTTTTGCTTCCTTCGAACAGATGCATGACTGTGGAAAAAATGTGTTACAGTCGCCTGCTCTTAACTAATTGACTCGATATCTCTGCCACCAATAGTGTTCCTCATCCCTAAGAAAACCATCAATCTCTTTCTCCAGTTTACTGATGACAGCTTCATCCCGTTCTTCTGGCCGTAGATTCCTTTGAGTTCTGAGTACCTCTAGATTCTTTGTAATTTTGGTCCTTTTTCCAAAGTTTGCCGTGCTCTGGTGCTTAAACTGTCCTTGTAAAACAGAAATTTTATTATTGAAGTCCTGAATAGGGTCCACATCAAGGCCATCAATCTATTGCCTCCAACTTGTCAATATCAACTCTTGACACCCCTTGTAGGAGCTCCAAAATTCGTCAAAGTGGAAACGTCTGCTTTTGTTTTTCTGTTGTTCATCCCCTGCACTGTTTGTTATTTGCGCGTGCAGAATGCTAGGATTATGGTCTGATCCCCAAGCTTCCTCATTAGTCACTCCTGAACCTGTTCCCATCTACTGTTGCAGACCAAACGATCCAAGCGTTATTCTATAAATTTTCGCCCGACCTCCTACTATATCAGGTAAATCTTGGCCCTCTCAAGCCCATGTCCTGCAATTCACATATCCTCAGCTTATCCACAAAATTTACCATATCTTGTACTCTTTTAACGGAACTTCTTCTCAGACAATTCCATTATTTCATTGAAATCTCCTCCGCAAACCCATGGTTCATCATGCATCATTGCTATCCGTTCCAATAATTCTCAGGAATAAACCCGTTGTTCTTGCTCAAAGTCTCCACAACACCCCGTGAATCTCCATTGTTGTTCTTCTTCACTTCCCATTGATGCATCGACATGGTGGCTTGTGAACGACGGAATTCGAACCTCCACATCATCTTTCCACATTAAAACAACCCACTCAAGCCAACTCTATCTACACCTAAACAGCCTCCAAAACCAATTCCTACCTTGAATCTTTCTAATTGCTTATCTAACAACTTCGTTTTGCAAATAAACATAACTGATGATTTAGACACTCGGAGAACATACCTTCAGGCTTGGGATGTTTGGGTGTTCCTCATACCACGAACGTTCCAACTTAGGATATTCACGGCTCCCGGCAATGCTGAATCCAGCCACCGCCGATATAATTTCAGAGGAGGGGCAAAATTCAGACTCGCCATTGAGAACAGTTAGGGTTAACGATATTCCCCCAACCATTGTATCTGGAAACTTCAGCTCTTTAGTCACTAGCGTATCAACCTCCATAACTACTGCGTCCATCACCTCACCAGCCCCTTTTAAATCTTTTGAGGCACACGGAGATGCCTCGTTTTCGTGCTTCACCTGTCGCGCTCTCCTTTTCCAGTGCCCCCGGGAGAGCTACTTCTCTATTTTTCCAGATGGGCCTTAGGTTCGTGTAGATTTTTTATTCGAGCTTCAGACCCCATGGTTTGGGTGAGTTTTGGTTGCAGAAGCCTTTGGTCTAGCGTTATGATCTTTTGAGCTTTGGATTTTCCCTCCTCCCATGTTGTTGGGTCATGAGGTCTGATTGGGCTTTCTTTGTTTTCGTTTACGGGCTTAAAAGGTTTAATTGTATTTGTTTGGATGTAGGTCAACTTTTATGGGCTTGGTTGCTTTTGTGGAGTTAGGTTAATGGGCCGACGATAGTTTGATTTCGTGGTTTTTCGGATCTCTTTGGGAGGAGAAGGAAATTTTGAGGTTATTTGGGAGTGTGACACCTTCCAATGATTTTTTTTAAATACTATTTGCCCGTGTCATCAAGTTTACGATAAATTTCCCACAGTTTAAAGGAATAAATAAAATTTTTTATTAAATAAAAATATATACTTTTATCACGTAAATTTTTAATTTTTATTGTGTGAGTTTTTAATTTTTATTATTTAAATTTTTAAATTAAAATAATTAAATTTTTTTAAAATATTTTAAATTTAATTTATAAATTTAATAGTTTAATTTACAATACTTTATACTAAAAAATTTAAAAATAATTTTTAAAAATTAATATAAAGTCTTTTTATTTTATATTTATAAAAATTTATGAATTTATTTTTATTTTATAATTTAAATTTATAAATATTTTATTTTACTTTTATTTTTAAAAATTAAATAAAAATAATTTAAATATTTTATTTAAATTATTTAACAATGTGATATTTTATATTATAAAAAAATTTAAATTATAATTTTATATTGATAAGCACTTTTAAAAATATTTATTAAATATAAATATAAAATTTTAAATTAATATTTTTTTCATAATGCTTTATACTAAAAGAATTTATAATTTAATTTTTATAAATTAAATTAAATATATTTTTATTTTATATTCATAAAAATTTATGAATTTATTTTTATTTTTATAAATTAATTTATAATTTTATATTTATATTTAATAAATTTTTTTAAAGTATTTATAAATATAAAATTATAAATTAAAATTTTTTAAAGTATAAAATATTACAATCATTTAGTAATATAAATAAAAATATTTAAATCATTTTTATTTAATTTTTAAAAATAAAATAAAAATTTTTATAAATTTAAATTATAAAATAAAAATAAATTCATGAATATAAAATAAAAATTTTTTAAATTTAATTTTTAAAAATTAAATTATAAAGTATTTTAGTATAAAGTATTATAAAATAAAAAATAATTTTATAATTTTATATTTATATTCAATAATTTTTTTAAAAACACTTATGAATATAAAATTATAATTTAAATTTTTTATAATATAAAGTATTATTTGTTTAATAATCTAAATAAAATATTTAAATTATTTTTATCTAATTTTTTAAAATAAAAGTTTTATAAATTTAAATTAAAAAATAAAAATAAATTAATAAACTTTTATAAATATAAAATAAAAATATTTTAAATTTAATTTTTAAAAATTAATTTATAAATTTTTTAACACAAATTATTATAAATTAAAATATTAAATTTATAAATTAAATTTAAAATATTTTTAAAAGATTAATTATTTTAATTTAAAAATTAATATAATAAAAATTAAAATTTTATATATATTTTTTTTATTTTTGATAAAAAGATTTAATGAAGTGATATTTTAAAAAAGAAAATTTAATTGTTATAAATTTTTTGACAGCAACTATAGGGTCTTTGGCACTTCCTCCTCTAGAATTTAGCACTCCACTTCCAACAAACCTACTGGCAGAGCCTCGAGTTTCTGCCAATCTCTCACCTACTGCCTTCAGTGCATATCGATTTTCTCCATCCTACGGATTCGCGTCGCAGCTTTCATTTTCCGGCACACTATTCCACTCGCTAGAATATCTGTCGGCGGCTCATTTCTGTCTACTGTGGTTTCATCTCTTTGCTTACTGTTTGCCTTTTTCTTCTATGTTCTTGTTCTACGCATTAAGGGAAAAGCTGTAATCTGTCCGTCTTCAGAGTAAGCCATTCCACCTCCTGAGGCGTCTGTTCCTCCAATTTTTTTGCATTCCTTCATGTTGTGACGGACGCAGCAACAATAAATGTATAAATCTGGTAGCGTTTTGTATTTAAGTGGCAAAGTCTTGTTCCATAATCAAGCCAAGCCCTTTCTTTAGCGGGGGAGTGATATTAATTTTAACTCGGATTCGAAGGAAATTACTACCAAGGCACTCTCCTGTGCTCCCCATATCCACTTCTTCGGTGTTCCCAATCTTATCACTATGTTGCATTCCAAACCATTTGTCATATAGGCAATTGGGTGATTGTGGACTTGAATCCAAAAGGATGACTCCGTGAATTTTGCGTAGGCTATGATACCCGTACGGTCTGGTTTCATAAGCACTATAAATGCTTTATCAAATCTCCACCGGTCATTCATGCACACTATGTGTCTATCAGTCTTTTAAGTGAAAATGGAAGATAAATTGGTTATTCCCCAAATGTTCAAACCTTAGATCGTGGAGAGGCCTCTACTCACTAGCCTATTTGATAGAACTTTCCCCACTAAGCAGTTTGCCAGCTTCTACTTCCCTGGGTCTTTGTTTTACCTTTAAAGTATCTGTACTGTCTTCTGATAGCCTTACGTACTGACAGAGATCTGCTATCTGCATTCATACTGTTATCTGAAAAGCAAAAGGGTTTTTGGTTGGTAAAGAATAAATGAGCTGGTGTTGGGTTTGTACAAATTATTGGCATCAATGGCGTTTTTCAAGTGGAAGGAGGAACTCTCCAAAGAGAATGCATAATACGCACACAGGTGGAAGTTGCCTATACAAAGAAACATCGGACAAAAATCTCTCTCCTATTTCTAGAGAGAGGAGAATTTAAAGTATAATTTGGTTAGAATACATATAACCAAATCACAATAAATGATTGTGAGATAAATTAATAGCTTCCTTTAAAGAAGTATCAATTCATGTCAAATATATTAAACTAATAAGCTCGTTACATACATACATACATACATAAGATAATAATTCTTTAAAGAAATTGTTTAGGATCCAATAAATTTATAAATTAATGATTACTTATATAAATAAAAATTAGTAAATAAAAATTTATAATATTAAAAAAAAATTCTTAAAATTTAATTTTTTAAATTAAATATTTTTTAAAATATACATATAAAGTTGTTTGCGTATTTTTTCAAAATTGAATTTAACCTTATTTTTAATTTTTTTGCAATATTTATTAGGTATTTGCTTTTTTTTTTCATGTTATAGCACTATATTAATAAATTAACTTTTGACTATATCTGTTATTTTTTCATTTATAAGGTCATACATGGAGCTTACTTTTATATATATTTACACGATTACTTTTGACCATATCTTTTGTGTTTTGGCACACAAGTCATATATTAAACTTGGTCAAAAAATATGAAGTGTATAAATAGCAATAATATATTCTTAATAAATTAATAAATATAAAATTATTGATAAATTAATATATAAATTATTTATATCATAAATAAACACTTTTTTAGATAATAACTATTCTTAATTTTAAAAATATAATTTAATAGAAGTGTTGAAGGATTTTTCTAAGACCACCCTTTTTTACCTCAATACATAGAAAGGTAAAGTTTAATAACGGACCAGATTCAGATGACCCAAAATCATATATCCACTTCCAAGCCCATGACTCTCGAATCTCGAGTAAACTCCAACTCTCAACTATGAAAAACAGAAGACTCGAAGAAGCGAGCAATATGTATCTTCCAAAGCCTAATAGAATGTCCAATCACATTTAAGGTTTAGTGCGTCATTGATTCACATTTTAATTGTTATATCCAAGTATAGGTAGTCTTGTTATAGTATAGTCCGGTGAGTCCAAGTGTCGTATCCACAGGGAGTGTTTTTCCAAGAG
>JAWDEX010000008.1:510644-522232 GCA_035221805.1 Trichilia hirta | reverse complement strand
TAGAAATATGCATAATTTAAGGGAATTAATTATATTCAAGTGTAAAATGATGAATTTAAACCTTAATACTCATACACCTTTATGTACTCATTAAGTGATAATCTCACTCCAAGAAAAAATAGCCCCTTATTAGATGCAGTCTCTCTCGAGAAGGATCTGCTTCATAATTTGTTACCCAGTAATGCTCTCATTATTACTAATCTATCTACTTTATAGGCTTTTCGGTACGCCATAATGTATTAGGTGTTAACGATTAAGAAAAATAAATTCGTCTCATACTCAATCCAAAATCTAAGGGGAGGGAAGGATTATGTCATAAAGCATTAATCACTTGGTCTTGGGGAGGAAGAACTAGATTATGGGTATTACAATATCTTGAAGTGACTAACCTCTAGATACTATCTCAATACTTTTACTGCTAGAACTCATTTTTTATAGGCATATAACATCAAATTAGATTGTAAATTTCAAAATTTACCTCGTGATTCCTGAGACGAGCAAAATGTGTTATCTGAGGATCACAATTGTCCACTCTAGACCCCCAGCCTAATGCTAAGCTTTTTAACCCCCTCTTTAGGAATCTGTTCATAGTCACTGAGTTACTAGGATATTATTACACTAAAGGGATTAACTATACCCATTTCCCCTTCGATATCAGTTTGTTACAACTATAAAAATAAAGAGTAAAATAAAATAGTAAAAAGGAAGAAAAGAAAGCAGATTCCCACTGAATAAAGTTATTAGAAGAAATAAGTGTAAAGCATCAAAGATTGAGTGAGCAAATGGGCTTAGAAAATATTTTAATGCAAAGAGTAGTGTTGTGAGAAAATAAAGTTCGAGTAAAAAATTTGTGATTATTTATAACCAGCTTAAAGACGGTAACGAAATGCAACGAATCCCTAAAATCATAATTCAATGGTCTAGATTACACCACGTTACCAAGAAATGATAAGATGCCCTAAAATATTGTGTAAATATAAATATGGTCATTCTTGTTATTATACATAGCAACGTTATGAAAACCAAAAAGATGCTAGCAAACAGTTGCATCTTTTAGAAACGATAGACTGTGAAATAATATGACTAAAATAAATGCATTTATTGGTGGTTCAAATCTCTCACAGCTAATTCAAAATTAATCCAAGATGAATTTCATGTCAGAAAGGAGCGAACAAAAGTAATTTTTTACTGTTACTCTACAACAGCAGAAACTTAGGGGGATTCATATTGAGAGATTTTTAAAGCCATCCTTTTTTACCTCGATACATAGAGAGGCAAAATTTAATAACAGATTGGATTCAAGCGACTTGAAATCGTAAGTCCATTTCAAGCCTATGACCCTAAAACTTCGAGCAAACTCCAGCTCTCAACTATAAAAAAATAGGAGACCTAAAGGGACAAGCAATGTGCACTTTCTAAAACTTGACAGAATATCACATCATATTTAAGGTTTAGTGCACCATACCACCTATACTACAAATATTTATTGCGTCACCCTATTTCGGCAGAATATAATGATGAAATAACTTGTCGGTCGTTTAGATATACCTCCTCCTGTTAAATCAGACTCCCCTTCTCCTATGATTGTAGGTACTAAGTTCACTACAAATACAGCATCTGCAACTCAAATGAGAGATTTTTGGAAGGAACTTTTTGAAACTTTCAAGTCGTTGGAACTCACTCACAGAGAATTTTTGACTTGACTCTTTACGTTAGTATAAACCCCTAAAACATAGTAATCTTTGCTATTTATATCGTATTATTTTTCTTTCTTTTCCTTGACCTTGTGCTTGACTTAAATATCAAAGTTTATAAATCGAACAAGTCGATTTTACTCCTAACTTTCTTTCTTTGAATTTCAGGTAACAACAACAATTCGTGCATTATTTTTGACTCAAGGCGAATTTGAAAAATTTAGCAAGATATAAAGGAACAGAATTTGTATAATGTACTGAATTTTTTACTCTAAAAAAATTTAGACATGACCAAAGAGTTTTATTGGTAATGAATCTTGACTTTTGATTTTAAGAGTGTCAAAGTAAATTTTTAAAACTTTTGGAGGAGTTAAAAGAATTTTTTTTTAACTTTTCGTGAAGTTAAAAAAAATTTTAATTTTTGGAGGGGTCTTGGCTTAGTTTACTGGCCACTGAATTTTATTATACTTGAATGTAAGTTGAATTTATTGGAACAATTCTATTATAGTTGTTAAACTTCAAAAAATATTATTTAATTCAGATTATTTCGCGTTTAAGTCACGATTCACGAATGCTTACAATATTTCTTATGTTAATTACTATAGTTCATGCATTTGTATCAGTTTTTATTTTATCCTTAGCCAAACTTATATTATATTTTTCCTTTAAGTTGAGGAAGCATAATGATTTTGCCCCCAAAAACTTCTAGAAATAAAATAATATATTTTTCCTAATATTTAGTGGAATCTAAAAAAAATAATTTATTTGACCATTAAAAGAACTAACCACTCTTTACATAAATTTTATTGCGATCATTATGCCTTTAATATTTTGTAAATTAAATTAGTTGTATATTATATAAAATCATTGTGAAAAAAAAAAATTAGCAATATAAAAATAAATTACTTGAAATTAATAATAAATACAAAAATTTATTATCACCTTTTTCTTCGTCTTATTATATTCTATGTCAATTTTCTTTTATTTCTTAAAACAAATTATCAAAAAGTTTATACAAACTAATTCCCAAAAAAACAAATACAAGTGATGTGGATAAAGTAAAATTTTCCCTTATATTTTTTTTAATAAAACGAAATTCCAGAACTAATTTTATAATATAAATTACAACAACAACAAAAAAAAGATATAGTGACTATAATAAATTATTATAAATAATCAGAAATCTTTTCATGGATAAAATAAGATATATATTCTTTCTGAAATTTCACTAAAATTAAAAAAAAAAAAAAATCTTTTTCTATTAATAGAAATTATTGAAAGCAAAATCATACTTTCAATTTGGCGTCAATCAACTTTGCAGAGAAAATATAATAAACTCTTGGTTAAGAGATGAATGTGAAGTTGACTTGAACCATTTAATCTAAAGTTATGAATATGAAAAAGGAATGTTTGTAGGTAATACACTTAAAAACTTTACTTATATAGTATTGTCTTAAATATTAGGGATTAAGATGAAATCATCAAGATAATTTCAGTTAAGACAGAGACTAAAATAGCCTTATTGCAAAAAAAAAAAAAAAAATGTTTTCACGTTAGCATGCTAAAACGTGAATGCCAAAGCAATTTATTGTTCACTTATTACGGAATAAGTAGCTTTCAAATGCAACAAAAAGAAAATTGACTTGTAACCTAATTAATCAGACCAAATATTTGGTCTACATACTAGCTATTTCAATGAACATCGTGATATACATTATAGTTGTTTTGATTTTATATAGACATGTGACACATCAACAAAATCAAACGATTGTTTGCATTCGCTAGGAAATTAATGAGGTTATAGATTTATAATAATGTTTAAACATCTAAAAATGTAAGAGTAGTTGTAATAGTAAATCGTATAGAACAAAGCAAAAAATACATTGGATACGAGTTTCTAGTATTAAATCATGCATTTTTATTCCCTTAACTAAATTATCACTTTCATTTTATAAGTGGCCGATCATGACAGTAATTTGTGAATCGATAATAGAGAATATAAATTTTTGTTATATTAATTAATTGATAATTTATGTGATATAATTATATTATTATTTTATATTTTATTATTTATATAGTTTTCTTTTCATATAAAATATACCATATGTAGATGTAACGTAATTTTACTATATTAATTTCTATGAGAATTTGTACACTGAACCCTACTCTTTATGAATTGTTCTCTATTTATAGTGTAAATATGTTAGTTAATTTATTAGTTTAATTGAATATTTAAATAGATGATTTAATGATAAATAATGAATGTGAATATAAAACATTTACCTACTGGTGAATGAATAATTTTGTGAATGTTTATGCATATATAAAATTTGATCCTTTATATCTTAAAATTAATCAGAAATATGTTGCAAGAGTATTTTTTACATTATTGAATACGAGGTCTAAGATTATTTGTAAAAAGATAAAATTAACCCGGAATATGTTGAAAAAAAATACTAACCAACAGATTAAAGGTATGGGTTATTGGCTATTTCTAAATTTAGCTTGATTAAAAATGAATTTTTAACAATTTTGATAAACGTGAAGAGAAAATTCTTTTATGAAATTTATAAAATTTTGATTCTTTGAAAGAAATTTACAATAAATTATTGAAAAAATCATGAAAATTATAATTTTTTTTTTTTTTTTTTTGTGTGTGTGTGTGTGTGTATTTAAATTAAGATCTGAAATAAGGTGAATAGAATTTTGTCGTGATACAGAGAAGGATAAAGAAGCATGTGTTCGTGAGAAGCTAAATAAAGCAATAGACAAGAGTCCAAGTGGCAGGCACATGGAGACTGACAACATACTCCACATAGTTAACAATAATATTACAGGTAAAAGTTTTTATCATATAAATAATATAAATAATGAGATGAGTACCATATATTTTCTATTATTTTTGTATTTCTTATTAAAATGATTTTTACCCCAGTGGCAAAACGAGAAAATGATTGTATCAAATTAGTTGTTGCATTAATTAAATGACAAAATTTAAAAACATATTACCAAGTATGGTGCTATTATAATAGACATAAATGAAAATTAATGTGTCCAATTAGTATTGTTTTAAATAGTTACTTTTACAGTACCAAAGAAGGAAATTGTAATCTTGACATTCAAGAAAATATTTGGCAGTAAAGGATACTTGTGCTTACTATTCTGATTTAATTATGTAAAATAAATTAATGTTTAGTGAATTTTTATTTTTGCATAAACTTTGAAGCTGTTAAAAATTATTATTTAAGACTTTTTTTGTTAAAGTATTATAATTTTACTCACTGGAACATAATTAGAGTGGTACGATCGAAATTTCGCTCTCAAATGATTATGACAGATAGCTAACCCTATGCAATGCAATAGGATTAAAAAGTCATTATAATCGGCCTTTATTGGTGATGTTGTACAACTACAAAGGTGTTATTATCCTTCTTCATTTGTAATGTTGGACAAGGAATCAGATTAATAATTTTAGAACGGAATAGGCCAACTTTAAAGCGTAGTGGTCAGTTTTATAACAAAGGAAAATTGATTTTGTGGTCCATCTAATACGCGTCACACAATCAATCATTATGAAAAGGGGTGAGCAGGTATCCCCCCGCCCCACTGTCAAATCCTCCGCGCCTGCAAATTCAGAAATAAAGTTTGGGCAACGTTGTAAAAGCGTAAAATAAACACAGCTTTTGAGTTCAACTAACGCCAGGTGTCTCTCTTCTGATAAATACTTTTATAAAAACACTGTGTCTCTCTTCCCCTCCCCTTTATCCCTCACAAGATCGACACAATAACTTGTAAGTATCAACCCTAAACTCTCAATTTTAATTCAATTTTGTAGTCATTTATGAAATTTTACTGATTACTGGAGTTGACCAGTTCTTGTATCAAATTCTGTAACGTGATTTGTTCTTGCTTGCGGTTGTTAATCACGCATTTCTGTGGAATTTGTTTGTGTTGATCTCTCTAATTGAGATCACGTTACTGGAGGTGAACTTTTGGTTCTTGATAAAGTCGAATGAAATTTTACCGTGCGCACATCAACCGCGGAAATGCAGTAATTGAGTTTTTGAATTGCTTAATTTTGTTTACTGTTTGTAGGTTAAGGTGCGTTCGTCTGTCCGTAGTTCTGTTTTTTGTTTGAATAGACAGGCTCTTAGTTACATGACATGGACTGCATCTTCAATGCCGTGTTGTCTTCTGAGATATTTCAGTGAATCATTATGCAGACTCCTTGGGAAAAGAAAAACACTAATTGAAATGTATTTCCGTTGCTAGTTCGAATTTGCTTGTGGAGTGGTCAGTGAGTTTGTTATATTTCTTCAAGCCTATTAGTTGATGAAACTTATCCTGATTAGTGTTTTTACACTGGTTGTTAGGCTTCAGCGTTTGACAATTTTTTTTTCTCTTTCAAACATTTGTGTTATGGATCTCTTTTACTCACACTGACGTCAGTTATATGTATTGAAAGTTTGGAGAAATAATGTGTAGTTCAATTTAAGAAAATCATAATTTTAATCCAATATTCTAATTCGCTCCCCTTGGCTATGTGTCACATTTGTCAGGTTCATGCTTTGCTGAAGAAACGATTTACCTGCTTGAAACAGATAATGACTTATTTGATCCGGAAGGTGCTTAAGCAGGTCTTTTATTTAGCTGGACATCTGACCTTTTGAAGTGAGTGTCAGAGTTATACCAAATGGGGACAGTAAACCGCAGGTTTGAATTATTTCTATACTTATAGTGTCATTTGCTTATATAAAATTGTGATGTAAATCCTTATTTTTAATCTAGTAGTTTGCTTCTTAATTTAGCATTTGAAAATTGGTTATTTATTGTGGTCAGTTTGCTCATAGTAGGTCCATTGTGTCAGCATTTTCTAATTTGAATTTCATTTCTGCTTTTCAGTGGTATTCTTAAAAAAACAAATGATGGTAGCAGGCTTATTATCACAACAATACTAGGACTTCTATTTGGATTTTTTGTTGGTATATCATTTCAATCAGTTTCTTTTTCTAAGGTACATTTGCCTTCATAAGTATGCAGCTATTGTGAAGTTGCAGCTGTATTCCATTTTGATTTGTTTTTGATGCTTGCATTTACAGATTCACCTTCCGCCAAGCCTTAGTACATCACTTGATCTAGTTGTAAATGAGGAAAATATATATCAGAAAAGTGAATCTCCTGGGTCTATACCAACACCTAATCCTAAGGTACCTAAAATTATTCCTTTTGTTCCTATTCTTGATTCGTTTAGGATATTTGTTGTAAAGGTTTACCTCATTACACAGAATTGTAACCCATTACATGCCTTTTTCATTCTTTTTATCACTTAGAAAAAATAATTCAATAACATTCAAATTTGTTGAAAAGTTTTATTTCCTGTCTTGTGCTTTGAACAATATTACGATACAAGCAAAGTAAATTTATAGTGGTAAAGGTGGTACAAAATTTAATGCTCTTAGATTGTTGGCAAATAAAATAATTTTGTTCAGTGCAATTTCCCAAGTTATAAATGCTTAGATAATAAAGCATATTTTTGTCCAGTGGTAACTTTTCCTCAATAGGTTGTATGTTGCCTATTTTATTTTGCTTTTATATATATATATCTTGTTGGCTACTGGTGTTGCAGCAAGGCCATAGACTTGTCAGCTTAAATAATATGAGAAATTTTGATTTAGTTTGATAATCTATGTCTTGATTTTCTGATGCCCAGATATATGTTTCAACAAATCCTCGTGGAGCAGAGTTACTACCACCAGGAATTGTTGTGTCGGAATCTGATTTTTACTTGCACAGATTGTGGGGTGAACCCAGTGAGGTATGATATGCAATTGTTAAAATGATATGACCGGCTACATTTGGACTTATACTAGCTTACCATTATGATAGATGGCTCTGATGACGGAACTCTGATTTCTTTGATCCTGTTTGCTAACTAAAAAGCGCTGAATACAGAAATTCTAATATTGTAATTTAATATACTCATAGGTTGATGGCTGCTTTCAATGCAGATTAGCACAATTTTTTTTCTAGTGTAATGGTGCATGTATTGTACCTTTGACAACTTCACACCATATGCAATAAATCCTTGTCTACATATCATGAAATGCAGGATAATAAAAGTGTGTGGGACTAAATATGGGTACCACATATCCTTGAATGAGCAACTGAGATTTGTGAAGTCTTTGCAATACCATCTGGAGAATATAGTTGCTTTTCACTCCATATTGATTATGATTTACTTAGATTTGAATTATGGATTCCATTTAACTAATATTGGGGATTCCATTAGCATATGTTAGGGTCCTTGTTCTGCTTAAATTGCTTTTCAGACACGTGAGCATGTTGACAACGATTTAAAATCTTTACTAATTGTGCTTGTGGATTAGTTTCTGGTTTTGGGGAATCTTCTAACGTTAAATATCATAAAATCTGCAGGATCTAAAGAAAAAGCCAAAGTACTTGCTAACAATAACTGTTGGTTTGAATCAGCGGAAAAATATTAATACAATGATTCGAAAGGTGCATACTAATGAACCTTCATTCTTTTCTTAAAGAAATAATAATAATTATTATAATAGTAATAATGATTTTCACGTATAGGCTTCTGAGATTTTTGTCTTATAAATTATGGTAGTTTTCTGAGGATTTCCAAATTTTGCTTTTTCACTATGATGGACGGACAAGTGAATGGGACGAATTTGAGTGGTCAAGGAGTGCAATCCATGTTAGCGTAAGGAAACAAACAAAGTGGTGAGATTTAAGGCCTTATATGTAGTATTTAATTGTAATCTTTTACCTTTTTTAAGCATTCAGGCCATCTGTTGTTGAATTAGATTAGGTTTACTCTTAAGGCAGGCAGGTGAGAAGTCTCCAATCCATTGTTGTTTTCTTATTTGTAATTGTTTCACAGGTGGTATGCAAAACGGTTTTTACATCCTGATATTGTGGCTGCTTATGAATATATTTTTATCTGGGATGAAGATCTTGGAGTTGAACACTTCAATGGGGAGAAGTAATTTCTTTTTAACAGTTATGGTTTCTGAATCCTGATCAAATTTAACATTTAAAATCGTTCTTTCTGAATTTCTTTGTATGTATTTCTCAATGTAATAACCAGGTATATACAGTTGGTTAAAAAACATGGACTAGAGATCTCTCAACCTGGTCTTGAGCCCAATAATGGGTTGACATGGCAGATGACAAAAAGGAGGGGTGACCAAGAGGTTCACAAGTAGGCTTCATAGCAATGCACGCGTGTGTTTGTAATATAATATAACACACACACTAGATTGTTTGCTGGACCTCGCATTTAGTATTGTTTTTTAATGTATCTTGTACATCTGACTTCATGAACAGGTTTACTGAAGAGAAACCAGGCTGGTGTAGTGACCCACATTTGCCTCCATGTGCCGCGTATGCTCTCTCTCTCTCTCTCTCTCTCTCTCCTCTTGTTTCTCTTTTCTCTTTCTGCCTTTCTGGCTTCCTGCCAGGGAGAACACTGCAAACTGAGACATATCGGAAATTTTATGCCAAACACCTGGGGCATCACCTTTGTGATGGCTTCACATGGATATTTTTCACTGGGCATGTTACCATGCATAATTGTAGCATTTAAATCCTCATTTTTTTTTTTCTGTTTTTGTGTTTAATGTCTCTTGCTTTCTTTCAGCTTTGTGGAAATTATGGCCCCCGTATTTTCTCGGGAAGCTTGGCGTTGTGTGTGGCATATGATTCAGGTATGTTGATTTTGCGAGTGGAATGTCTGCATGGTTATATACATCCCTGCATTTATATAGATGGTCAACACAAACAGGACAGGCTGATGCACGTGAATGGTTTATACAACTTAACAGCAATCTTCCAAGCAAAAAATATTTAGTGGGGAGTGGAGTTGTGAATGACTTGGCAGATATGAACCTATAAAAATAGCTATCACTTGGTATTGTAATGACTTCTGTAAGAAGTAAATGGGATAAGACAATATAAAGACTATCAGCATTGCTCTTGCCTATAGTATATATGTTCTCTTGTTGATGCTTTTTGAATTTCAAAAACTCTTAACAAAATGCAAATTGTTTGCTCACAGAATGACTTGGTGCATGGATGGGGATTGGATTTTGCACTAAGAAGATGCGTAGAGGTTGGTGGTCTCTCTCTCTCTCTCTCTCTCTCTAGTGGAAAGTTAGTTATGTTTCTATTGCTTAAATATTTTTAAAAATTACAATTAGTTGTGCTTTTTGAATTACCATTGTGGGATTGTAATCATACAAACTGTTGGGATAAATTAAGAGCAGTTATTTTTCAAATTCTCTGAAAATCCCTCACAACATATTTGGAAACAAGGTAGATTAGGAAAAATGTGATCACACATTAATGGGGAGTCATCCCAAAAATTTTTAAGGCTAGCCACCCAACTCTATGAAAACTATTATCTCTTACAGAGCGAACTACGTTGTGACTTAATGTCTACAAAAAAAGGGTACGTAGGCGGCTTGGCAAAAATTCAAGTTTAGTCATATCAAAAGGCCTTCAACTACCACACCATTATCGTTGTAAGATTCATTATTTAGTGTACAGAAGTTGCAGGAGAATTTGTGCATCAACATTTGGCGTCATTTGTGGGCATTGCTTACAGAAAATTATCTTCTAATAAAATTAAGAAAAATAGCCATGACAGTGAGCAAAGAAATGAAAAGAGAGAAAAAAGAGAGAGATTGCTGATTTTTGTACACTCCAATTTTCATATAGTGTTTGTTATGTATTTTTTAATGATCAGATTGAATTGATTTTTGGTTTGAAAATACTTAAGATCTTGTTGTACAATTTGAATAGTAGAGATGGGGTTTAGTGGTCTATAGTTCTAGATTGGTTGGTGAACAATACCTACGAACGATAAAAGTTTCAAAATTTCTCACTTGTTCCAATTTCCATCAAAATACTAATACAAATTTGTTAACCGTTAGATTGTGCTGAAATTTGGTATGGACATTCTTGAGATCTCTTTATACAATATGAACGGTAGAGATGGGGTTTTGCAGTCTTTAGTTCTAGTTTTGGTTCGTGAATAGTAACCCACAAATAGAAATTGTCGATTTTTTCACTCTGTTCACTTTCATTAAAATGTTAATACGAATTCTTTAATTGTTAGATTGCACTTAAATTTGGTTGGAACGTTGATAAGATCTTATTCTATGATTTGAACAGTGGAAATAAAGTTTTGTGGTCTTTATCTCTAGTTTTGGCCCATGAACAGTAGATTACATTTTTAAGGTCTCATTAGGAGAGGTCTCATCCGATCCTAAGGTTTAATCTGCTGAGGTCTCATTGATCCTGAGATCTCATTCAACCTCGAAGTCTCATCTAAAGAGGTCTCATTCGACACCAAGATCTCATCTGGATAGGTCTCATCTGACTCTTTGGTTTCCTCTTGATAGGTCTTATCCAATCCTGAGAGATCTCATATAGACCTGGTCATTCAAATATGATCTTCCTGACTTAGTCATCCAAATGTGGTCATTTAGACTTAGTCATTTAAATGTGATCATCCGGACTTGGTCAACTAAATGTGGTCACCTAAACTTGGTTATCCAAATGTGATCATTCAGACCTGGTCATCCAAACTTGGTCATCCAAAGGAGATCATTCGAGAAGAGCATGAATTAAACTTAAAAAGGAAAATTCAATAGTTGCAACACTGTCAGAGAGAGATGAAGGCACTCCCAAAAAGTTTTCACCCTTGGAAATAAGGTAGGTCAGTGTTTTACGCTTACTAATTATGATAATTGTAGCATCAAGTTTATCTTTTGCTGTTCTTTCATCTCTTTAATATGAAACATGCTTGATGTCTCGAGAGCATTTTTGCACACAATTGCAATGCCAAGCACCATTTGCTCA
>JAWDEX010000008.1:499958-510544 GCA_035221805.1 Trichilia hirta | reverse complement strand
GATATATGTACTTAGGGTATAAGGGGTTGATTGATGACAATAGGTCTTATATCGTGTGTCTTGTACTCTTGCAGTAGTCACATGTCAAGACAATGATATTTCAAGACTATTTCAAGACAATGCTTAATTAATAGATTAAGATACAGCTAGTAACCCGATTTTTAAAAGGTTTCACTACGTCATATTCCCAAAATAAGCAGAGCTAGGCCGTGTTCTGATTGATTTGAATGTCTGTATAGTTTACTCATTTTAGTTTACCTAATGTTAGAGTTCCATCATGTAATACAGCTCTAACAGCCAAGACTATTTTCGAATATTAGCTAAAAGTTTCCCACCTCTATGCATTGCTTTTCTAGTAATGCACTCAACTCCCGGGGAAAAATTTTGGATTCTTATGTGAAAATCCTAACCTATGCAGTGTGACTATCCACTTCAATTAGCATGTGGGACCTAGATGTTTTGTCCAAGACCTTTGTCCTATTTAGCTACTGTCAGCTGATGGCATGGGGAGTTTAGATTTGTTAGATTAATCCATCATAAGTAGAAGATGTGAAGAAGAAACTTTGTTTGGGGGGGGAGGGGAGGGGGAGGGATGGTTGTATTTCCCAAGCTTGCTCTCGTCGACCATTATTTTATGCATATCACTTATTGTCTTGTTCTTATAAATGCAATGTGTAACTTGCTTTAGTTAACAAAAAAATATTGATTTTATTTTCAGCATACAATATGCCCGGCAGGCTTTTGTGAGCCCAATCTCTGTCTGCCTATAATCACCTTCACACCTATTATTTTATTTAAATTTTAGTCATAATTGTTTTGCTCTGCAGCCTGCACATGAAAAGATTGGGGTGGTTGATTCACAGTGGATCATTCATCAAATCATTCCTTCGCTCGGGAGTCAGGTGAGTCATATACAACTTGTCAAATATTTGACAAGTGTCCAGGGTTGCATGATTTACCAATTCAAATTTTACTGTGTATCGATATTGCTGGTTGCATGATGTAACAAAACCAATTTTACCTTGTTTGTATGCACGTCAAATCCGTAAATTTGCTTGTACACATGCTTGAAATTTTAAAAAGAAAAGAAACCATGCTGTTCGAAAACAAAGATGTCAGGAAACGATTATTTTGAATTGGGTAACTGCACAAAGGTCCAGGGAATCAAGCTATTTGATTTTTGAGCTGATAAGTCGTCTGAAGTCAATGGTTTTCCTTGAGGGTAACGTGATATAGGATGGAAACTTTCAACAGCAAAGTTCTCTCATTTACAGCAAGCTACACTGTTTTCGGCTCTATATTTATGATGTTTGCAGTTCCGTTCATTTGTATGCAGCAGATATTCTTGTTCTCAATACGTTTCTGTAAAATTTCAGGGCCAGGCAGAGAACGGGAAAGCCCCGTGGGAAGGAGTACGTATATTTATGACGTCATTCTCATTATGTTTATCAATGATATTAACATGATGTTGAACATCTTTATCTTAGTGTAAATCCCCCTGTTTCCAGCTGACCCGTTGTTTATTTTATTTCGAAATTTCAAATGATAATTGGTAATAAATAGTTGGATTCTACTTTCTTTTCCTTCGTAATGTTTCTATCTTCGCTCTACTCACAGGTGAGAGCAAGATGCAAAAATGAGTGGTCGTTATTCCAGAATCGGCTCGTCAATGCAGACAAGGCATATTTTTCTGAGGTTGGGAAGGGATAATTTTATACATTTCTCTCTCCTTCCTTTGTACATTTGTTTCATTTTGGCCTTGAGAGGTGTTTTACTTTTACTGATCAATCCTTCATGCGGTGTTTAGCTCAAGGTAGTGAGCTCTGTTTCTGAGCCCACATTTTGTGTATCTTACAGATGCAAACAGTTATATTTTAAGGGAAGAGAAAATTTTTACCCCATGATTGTACTTCCCCTTTTGCATATTTTTCATTTTGGTCCTTGCTTCCTATATAATAATTGGAACCTTGTCGTGATTCCATTGAATAAAAGGTCGAATAATTTTTATATCGAATTGGTGTTAAATAATTATCGGTGACTCAAACCTAGAACTAAATAGTTATTAGACAAAATTTAGTGTTAATAATATTTTTTTCCCCAAACTTTTGAGCATGTTTAACTAAAATTTTTGGTTTTTTGTAGGAGGTAAGCAATTTTCGTTTGAAAAAGTTCTGAAATATTTGTGCAGATTGACAACTTGCTGGTCAAAATTTTCAGAAAATAAATGTGGTGGTTGATTAATTCTAAAGTTTTAGGGGCAATCGAGTTTATTATATTTGAAATATTTTTATCTTTCCATCAACAAAGTAATACGAGAGAGTTTGGACGTGATGTATCACCTCGAGTTCTGATAACCCCAAAGTTGCGAAAGCGGGCTTTACTTCTGCAAATTTAGACAAAATGCTCCATCTCTATCAGGATGTAACCCCATTAGAACGATGAACCGCGGTTTATATTTTAATAGCAAGCCCTCCACATTACTTAAAAGGGC
Organism: Trichilia hirta; assembly: GCA_035221805.1. Classification (NCBI taxonomy): domain Eukaryota; kingdom Viridiplantae; phylum Streptophyta; class Magnoliopsida; order Sapindales; family Meliaceae; genus Trichilia; species Trichilia hirta. The sequence continues at coordinate 508,053 of JAWDEX010000008.1, read as the reverse complement.
TATCGTTTTGCGATTGATAAGCACCAAGCCCACGAAGAAAGTTAATCCAGAAAAATTGTTATCTTAGTCATTTCTTTCTCATCAACCAACGCTTTCTCCCTCCAGTTGTAAGAGGCCTCTTCTAGCCATAGAAAGATTCAGATCGAAATACTGCGCTAGCAGAAGTGAATTTTTCAAATTTCTTTTGAGTTGGCGAAGCATGGTTGATGCAGTAATCTCATTTGTGGTGCAAAGGCTTAGGGACTATCTCATCCAAGCAGCAGTCTTCCTGCGAGAGGTGAAAAAATGAAGTGGGTTGGCTGAAAACAAAAGCTCGAATGAATGCTATCTTTCATAAAAGATGCTAACAAGTAGGTAATCTTATGATCCGTCAGTGGATATCTAACATCAAAGCCTTTGCTTATGATACTGGCCAGGTCTTAGATTAATATATGCTTGAAGTAGATGATGAAAAAATGACTGCAAATATGATCCAAGAAAATGAAGGAGAATTCTCGAAAGAAAGCAAGAAAGGCTATTATGGAAGGACCAGTACTTGCTTCTTCAAAGGAAAGGAAAAAGTAAAATCTCCATAGCATTGGGAAGGAGAACAGAATTATTGATCTCTCTCGCAAACGTAAATTATATCGCCTTGAAGATATGGGTAATAGGAGGGAAGGAAAATCACGACACTCACCACCCTTACGCACAAGATTCATAATGTCAAAGAGTTCCTGACGTTGAACCTGCCGAAGTTACTGATACTCTCTGGTGGTGAGACCTAACTACTTTCCTAAAGGTATAAGAACTTTGATTCACTTGAGGTATTTCGGATTAAAGAGTTTATACATGTATAAATTCCTCCGAAAGTTGCAAAGGCTACAAACTCTTGACTTATCCAGTAGTATGGCATCTGTTGATCTGCCAATTGAGATGAGTAAGTTGCAAGAATTGAGACATCTCATTGGAAATTTTGAAGGGCATTTGAGGATAGAGAACTTGAACAATTTTCAGAATCTAAAGCATTTACAATTTTCAAGTTGGACTAAAGTTAAGACAGATAAGTCGGTTAATTTTCGAGATTCGTAAATTGAATCCAACAAGAAGTCAAGACAACCGCAGTTCACTTTTGACTCAATTGCCAAACTGAATATCCTTCCATTATTATCAGTTAAATTGCCAGATTATTGCTCATTTGATTCACTGCAACGACTCTCTCATTGTTCAACCCTTGTGCATTTGAGATTAAGTGGGAAGATATAGTGACCCTCTAAAGAAATGCATGCAATCATACAGAATCTTGAATGCTTATCATTACAAAATTCACAGCTCAGAATGATCCAATATGATACAAATTGCTATGTATTACTTCTAAAAAAAAGTCAAGAAAATATTTTCAAGTGCACTCTTGAATTTTTTTTTGTTAAAACCTCAATTGGAATGGTCAATTATTATTATTGGAACGTACTTGAAAGCAAATTTAAATTTATTTGGTATTATTAATTTTTATTTAGTATTAGTCAATGTTATTGTCATATATAGTATTTACAAAATATTTTAAGTTAGATTCCACAATAAGTTATCATATTTTTTTGTTATTTAAAATTGGAATAACTTAAAAATCTAAATAAATTATGTAAATGATGTATTTATTTTTTTATTTATTATGTCTGAATATAAACTTTGTTATATATTAATAGATAAATTTTGAATAACATAGAATAAATAAAATGTATAAAAATATTTTAAAAATTACAACTAAATAAGGTTATTCATATATTTATATTAAATTTTTATTTTAAGTTGCCTTTTCAACGATTAGCTACTAACAGAACACTGAGACATAAATTGATTTAAATGTCACTTTACGTAAAAAATTTTAAGTCTTAAAACGGCAGCGTTTTATGTGTGTTCTTACAGTTTCAACAGTAAAACCACGCAGTTTCGGTGAAAACCGGTTGCGTTTTTCTTACGAACACTTAAGTCTATAAATACGCGTATAACTCAAAACCCCATTAGCCGTTTCTTTTGTTCTGAACCCCAATCAGGTGTGCTAATTTCTTCCTCTGTTTTTCACCGTGGCTGTTGTACGGCCTGTTTGGCTCCAATTTAGCGTTTGCTACTTGTCATACCTTTGTTTATCTTCTCTGTAGTTTGATATGTTTATTAGTTTTATATTAATCTACTGTCGGCAACCTTTTTGCAGAAAGGAAAATAAAAAATTTGCTTTTGGATTTTGAATGTCATTTGAATTTCATGTTTGTGTGCCCACAGTTTCTTTAAATTGTATTTACTTGAATATTTTCGTTCGTATTACGAAAATTTTTTGCTTCTCAAAGAATTCTCCTCATTTATGGAAAAATTAATAATTTTAAAAAATAAAAAATGTGAAGAAGAAAAATTATACTTAATGTTTTGCACTCAATATTTGATAGATACAGATGTAATGTTACAGTGGACAGTTTCTATTTTGAATTTTGCAGTTTAGTAATCTCCTCTTCAATTATGGGAAACTGGCAATAATGAGGAGTTTTCATTATAGTATTCTTTTTTGTTGAATTTGCTGGATTTTTCTAAATACTTCTCCCATTGAAATGTTTTTGCGATGATTTAGATGGAAGAAAGACACTTACTTTTTGAGGAGATTTTAGTTTGAATTTTACAATTCAGTAATCTCCTCTTCAATTATGGGAAACTGGCAGCATTGAGGAGTTTTTATTATAATATCTTTGTTTATTTTAAATCTATTTTTTGTTGAATTTTCTTTTTGTTTTAAATACTTGTCCTATTGAAATAATGTTGTGATAATTTGATGACGTAGGTGGAAGAAAAAAAATTCTTACTTTTTGTTGAATTTATTATTCTAATTTTATGTTTATATACCCTTGGCTTGCTTTCTGGCTTAAGTCATGACATTTGCTGCATATAAAAATTTAAAATTGAAAGTTTCTAATTTTTCCTTTTTGTGTCTGTGTCATACTCCTTTATTTCACTTCCCAAGGAAATTTACTTTTATTTTTCAGGGATTTCTGAGAAAAGGGAAGAGTTTTCGTTTCATTATTCAATTTCCTTTTTCTTTTTTGTTTATTTTAGGCCTCTTGACGAAGCAGTTGCAGACATAGTATTTGTCCCTAGGAAGCTAATTTATAATTTGTTGTTCTATGTGGTTTTAATTTCAGCTGCACCCCGAATTGTGCTTGAAAATAGTAGGGAAATTGAATTTTTTGGTATTTTCTTCCTTGCAAGATGTTTTACCGAGCAAATTTCTATTTTGCTTGGACAATATTTATGGGTTTGGTTTTGCCCAACAATTTACTATTTCACAGACGTGAAAAATGGGGGGATGAAGCAAATAGTTGAAAACTTTGTAGCAGTTTGAAAATTATTGGTCCTTGGCTTAATTTTTGAAACATGTTTGTGATTTGTTGTCTAGCAATCAGCTAGTTCATAATGTGAAAATGCGAATACGAAGCTGGGCCTTGTGATGAAGTACATTCATAAGTATTATTTATCCTTGACTTCTATTTATTGACTTCTATTTATTGAAAAATATTTGTGATAGGTTGCCAAGCAATTGCAGGTGAAAAGGGATGGCTATAAGTCGAAAAATGTGAAGCACATTTGTAATTATTTACCTTCAGCTTGCATTTTTATAAAATATTTTTAATTAGTTGCGGGTTATTGGCCAAGACATCCCATGAAAATGGGCTGATAATTGAAAAATGTGAAGTGCATTCATAATTATTTACTCCCGGCTTGCATTTTTGCAATATGTTTGTGATTTGTGCCAAGCACAATTCTCGCGTTTTATGATGTGAAAAATGGGGTACATATGGAGGCAGTAGTTGAAAAATGTGAATTGTATTCGTATTATCCTTAGCTTGCATTTTGAAAAGCTTTTGTGATTGGTTGCTCAGCAGTTTTCTAGTATATCATCTGAAGACGAGGGTATAAAGCTAGAAGTTGAAAAATGTGAAGCGGGTAAAATCATTTTCAATTACTGTTAGTCAATTTTATATATATTATACCTCTGCTTTGTTGTTTTAACAGAATGGCAGATTGGCTTCCCAACAAATTTGTTTCTTTAAGATGCTGCTGTTTGATAAGAAATGTTGGACAAGGGCATTATTATTCTTCTTGTCAAGCAAATGAAATTTTCCATGCCTGGACCTGTATTTTTCCAACTTTTGGCATGTCTTGTCTTGCAGTAGGGAAACTGTAATCGGGTGTCACAACAGTATGGGAAGTCTAAATTTTCTTTTGTTTTTCTGAAGGATACTGGCTTTGGACTATATTCTCTTTAGGTTATGCAACCTTTGCAAATCCTAAGTTCTGCTGAAGTTTATGAATTTTCAGTGCTTTTTCCAATTTTTTTAAATTGTGGGCCTAGAATGGCTTTGTTATAATGTATTTTTTGTTCACTAAAGTCAATATAGCACTGTCTTTAGCTTAGTGGCATCTATATTCGTTTGTAGAATTTGTTTCACTCTGTTGTTTTGATGATATTCAGCCTTCGTTGTGATGCAGTGTTTGGACTTGGAAATTCCCTTATTAACTTAGTTTTATCAACCTTTCTTTGTAGAACTCTGTATTGTGTTGTTGAATTGAGTGTGCTTATCATCTTCGGTGTCTGGTTTATACTTTTGGAAAGGAGAGAGACTTGAACAGAATCCTAGAATATGGCCTCTATTGATTGTAGAGATATATTACAACCTGGTTATGGGTCAAAAATTACAAAATTTTTATACAATAGAATTCAAGATTGATTCCCTAACTCTATCTAACTAGTTCAGATGCTCTATGTTCTTTCGTGATCTAATGGAAAATTATGTTTCCTTAATTTTTTAAACAAGGCAGGTGATTCTACTTTTATCACTGGTACATTCTATTTTGAATATAGTACACATTAAACTTCTCTCAGTGAATTCTTTGAGAAAAGTTCAGCTGGAAGATGGAAGGTGGATTTGACTACTGAATAAAAGTCTATTTGTGCTGGATATATGAAGAGAGATGTATGAAAGACAAATTCCCCTATTGTTTCGAAGTGACGTTGATAACTCATGGATAGAAATTGGCTCAATTTCAAGAAATTCTGATGTGTACCTAAGTCAACCTTTGCCATTCAGTATTGTTAATTCTTTAGTCCATCTGATCGCTTTGTAATGGATTCTTGTGTTGACTAAGGCGTTGGCAACGAATTCTTCAGTTACGATCTTTGATTTGTGTAATTTGTGTGTATTTTGTTTGTTGTTAAGTGACTTCTTTCTAATGTTATAAGTGTTAGCGGCATCTTTCTGGGGTCCTAATAAGGTGCCACTTTTAGGAATCAGGATGAGGTGCTACATGCCAGGATAATGTTGTTATCATTGTGCTGTTAATGCATTCAAGTTTGTTGTAAGGAATTCTACTGTTGCTGAATTGGTAATTCTGATACCAGGATTTTGCTGCTTGGTTAGAGAAACACCGATGAGCCATAAATGATTGTATGGTGTGTATGATTTAAGACTTCTGGTCAGAGGAGTTATGCAAAATCATTGTTGACTTTGAGTTATCTAGACTATCTCTTGAAGTTTAACATAACCTCTAGATTTAATAAACCATATTCTGGAGAGTGTGGTTTCTAGATTACATGATACTGTTAAGTTTCATGTGTCATACCATTCTATTTTCCAACATGCAAAAAGTCTGCGTTAACCAAAGTCTCAAAGGAGGACATGATTTTTCTTGGCGTTTTGAAATTGCTGTTTCTCTTTTCTTTCTTGCTTAATACTTCCTGGTTTTGCTTATTTATTGCTATTTGTGGATTTATAATCTCATTTCTAGTTGTAATAGTCAAAAGATATATGCAGGATATTGTACCAACATTATGTTTACATGTGAATTATGTTATGATGTTCCCGTTGTCCTTAGCTTTAGCTTCTTTGACCACGTTCTTTAAGATTAATGACCAGTTCAACAATCTGACGTTGCCACTGTGGTTCCTTTGTCCATCTGGTATGCAATTTATATTGGGCTTTTCCTTTTCTTGTCTACATCTTTCCATCCTTAGTGCTTTATCTTGTCTACATATTTCAAACTGTTGTGTTCAAAACACATGAGCGGCATATTGTGTCAACCTTCTATATAAACTTTAATGCTATTGTAGTGGGATTGTTCTTGCAAGTCCTTTTACTTGTGACTCCTCCAGTTCTGTGCTATTATGTTGATTTGTCTATAGGATTTACTGGAAATGAAATAATATTCTGCAATTGCAGTTTTTTTGGTGGCATTGATACAGGTGTCTCAAAGATTTTACTGGGCATGTATAGTCCTGGCTTCATTGTAACCAAGAATGTTCTGTAAGCAAGTTGCTTCACATTATGTTTGTTTCTCCTTCCTGATATACCTACTAAAAGTTGCTTTCCATAGATTAAAAGCATCATCTTTTTGTCACGGCAGTTTTACCTGAGATCCATTCTGGCGATCTCATCATTGTCAGAACTTCCAATGAGCTTTGCAAGACTGAAATCAGCAACTTTTGGCTTGTATTCTGCACATCTAACGATATGTTCTCGGGCCTAATATCACAATTTATGATGCAATTGCTGCACTCTTCATGGAGGTAAGCCAGTCCCCTTGTAGCTCAAATTCCAATCTACTTTGCTAATCTAGAACTCTTCCTCTCTTTGGAAATTAAACTGATCCTAGAGAAACATTATGCATGTATACAGAGACTGGATATTTTTTCGAAGCTTATACACAAACTCCACAGGTGAATAAGATCAATTTGTTGGATCATTCCACTGGGTTTCACCTCTGCGTAGAATTGTTTCTCACCTTGCTTTAAACTTTTGAGTTAAGGCAGTTGGATTGGACAATGTCCCTTTGAAAACAGTACCATACTCCCTCCTAAGTTCGTCACAGAAGTCTCGGTATTTGAATAGTTCTTTTGGAATCCTCCCTGGTTCAAAAAAGCCAGCTGAGCTTATCCTCCACATAATTACTAGGACAATGGACAATCCGCGTGGTCTATCTTTTAAGCCTTAATTGTAGTTCCAACCCAATCAGATGCTGCAATTGAAAGATGAATACTTCTTCAAGTCTCATCATTCGATTAAAGTTGTCATAAATTGAGAAGATCTCCTATCCTATCAAACACCAGTTATCATTAGCAAAAGTCTTACATGAACAATTTATGAAGTATACTTGTTCATATTCTTCAATGGTTGTAATTGCTAGACACTGCTACTGTGTTATCTGGGAACTGTGACTGTATGTTGGGCATCAGAGGCAACTTTTCCTCACGTCCACCATTGCATTATAAAGAAACTCTTCACACACGCCTATCTGTATGACATGGCAGTTGTCAATTCTTTTGCATTTTTGCTTCAAATTCTTGAATTTCAACAGAAAGATGTTGTTCTGCTGGTTGCAGATTTTTAGCATATATCTCACTTGAAGCTTTTGGATTGTTGAATTAATGATACTTTTAGATCATCCACATTGTATTTTGAGGTGAATCATTCAATCCTCCATTATTTTGTGTTGACTTTACTTTTGTTTTTTCAGAAGATATTAAGTTACATTTTGAATACAATAATAATAAAAATTTTAAGTTATATTCAAAAATTAATGATTTAAGTAATGTGACAATAAAGTTATTAGTGTCACATTATATTCTTATATTGTTTAAAATTTTTTATTTTCTATAAGTTTTTAATAAAATGACGCGACATTGACAACTCAATTATACTTGAAATACTAATTTTGAGATACAATTTAAAATATTTAACATTACTCTTTTGAATATTGCAAAAAACTCTTCATTTTGATTTTTGAATTTGGAAAATGTAATCACAATTTGCATCATAGACTTAGAAAGTCAAATAAAAAACAGTAACAATTAAGGTACTGTTTGCACTTGATCAGTATCATATGTTTAATTAACTTGAAAAAAATTACAAAAATATATATTTTTCTTGGTATTTATCATCTCCCTACCACATGACATCGACTCAAATGTGCTACAAACTTTTTTTCATGTCCCAGGTCCAAATATAATGATTTTGATTACCAATTTTTTTTTTATTTTTAATTCTATTTTCTTTTTTTGGGTTTGATAATAAAGCCAACATCT
>JAWDEX010000008.1:489254-499948 GCA_035221805.1 Trichilia hirta | reverse complement strand
TCTATCTATCTATCTATCTATCTATCTATCTATATATATATATATAGATATATAAGAGAGTGAAATATGTTCAGGAATTTGCCTGCTGGTTGGCGATGGTGATGTTTCAAATTACGGTCAAGAACTAGAACAATGAAGAATGCCTTAATTAAGAGTGAAATTAAAGTTATCTCGTCACCAAACACGAGCTGTCTATGAGGTTGAGGTTGTCCATGGTTTATTGCTTGTATTGGCAGATACCTCATTTTCATGTATTTAAAAAAGAAATGTTCGCTTCATCTTCCTGCCTTATGGGTTAAGCCTTGCGTTTTAATACCCAATCCTGTTGTTAATTCATAGATTTATGAGTTACGGGTGAGTGAGCCGAGAAAACAATAGTTGAAACAATTTGGAAGAAACCCATTGCAAGAAAACAACTTCTCTTTTTCTCAAAAAATAAAAAAATAAAAAAAAAAAAAAAAAAATTAGAATTTTGATATATTATTATATCAAACAAAAAGAAATACAAATTAAAAAACCGGGTGTTGTCCTTACGTTATGGCTTAAGCAAATAGATGTCACATAATTAAAATCATGGAAATCTAACGGTTTCTAATAATTACAAAGAAATTTTAAAATAGGAATTAGGGAGATAAATGTGATTATGAAAGTGAAATAAAATCACATTACCAAAAAAAAAAAAATTGGGTGTTGATGGTCAATGTAAATTATTTGTATTTCATCTTCTGAAGATAGGAATTAGGGAGATAAATGTGATTATGAAAGTGAAATAAAATCACATTAAAAAAAAAAATTGGGTGTTGATGGTCAATGTAAATTATGTGTATTTCATCTTCTGAAGTTAACCATGTGGTAGAGAAGTCAAAATAGTCTTCCAAATTCAAATAATTCAAACGGCGTTTGGTACCAACCTTCCTCCTTCCAATAAAAAATAAAAGGATCTTTGTTCAATATTCTCATACAAGCAAGCAAGCATAGCACCAAATAGAATCCCCTCCCTTTCTCCCTTTCTCTCCTCTCTCACAAACACACTGCACAAAGAGGTCTCCATTGATTTCCCTTCTGCCAATCTCAAACAAGTGAGGGATTCTGGACATTTATTTTCATGAAGTTTTAGGAGCCCTGTCCGTTGTGTTTCTTCTCTTTTCCATTCATTCTTACAACATTTTCCCGGGCTCCTAAAACTCCAAGCTAGATTTTGAGGTAAGTAAGGTTATTGCTCTTTGCTCGTATCTCCTGCTTCTAATAAGTTCTTGTAGAAAGTTTGCATAGGAACATAATGCAGTAAATCTTTTGCTTTATTATCTATCATTTAATGGACAAATTCATTCAAAGACAATTTTTCCCATGATTAGTTTTAGTTGAACTTGCATTGAATGAGAATTTCATGTCATAAGACATATAATAATAAAGCATGTACTATATGTAATTCGAATTTCGTTTTCAAAATAGAAATAAATTGTTAATTGAAATTACATTGATATACTTTCTAGTTTTAAGTTTATCAGTAAATATATAATATATCATTTCTTCTTCTGCAGCGTAAAATTTGGTTTTGTAGACTTGCTGTAAACCATTCAGAATTAATTTCAACAATTTTTGCACCGACATTAATTACTAATTCAAGCTTAGTATTTTATAAAATACAAAAAATAATTACATTCTGTAATGGTTTTTTATAATGTATTTAATATTTCTTGTATTGAACAGGCAATGAGAAGGATTAACATATAAAAATATAGTCTTCTGGACTCTGGAGTCATCCTTAAATTTTGGCAATTATTACGGAAATATTCATCAGCTAGAATTAATTTTCAAATGATTTAATCTGTAAGCAACCGCACCTAGCTTGCTTTCAAGATGATATACTGTTAGCTAGGTAGATTTAAATATATTAATAATATTCTGACTGTTTCTTCTTTTAGATAATTAAATTAATTAAAGTTACTTACAATGAATGAAGATGGGAGAAATGTCGAGGTTTCAGCTTGGTATTGTTGGTGCACTGTTTCTATCAATAGTATCATCTCTATCGATTGTCATATGCAACAAAGCTTTGATGAGCAATCTGGGTTTCCCGTTTGGTAACCAATCTTTTTCATCATTCTCTCTTAAATCTTAATATTTCTTTCCTTTTCAATTGTCTTAATTAATACTTTTTTTTCCCCCTTGCATGATATCCATGCAGCAACCACGCTAACTAGTCGGCATTTAATGGTGACATTCTGCACACTTCATGCTGCACAACGATTCAATTTATTTGAGAGCAAATCCGTTGACATGAAAACAGTCGTGCTCTTTGGCATTCTTAATGGAATTTCAATTGGACTTCTTAACTTGAGTCTTGGATTCAATTCCGTTGGATTCTATCAGGTTTATAAACTGAGAAATTAATTAACTTTAAATTCTCAGTTATAACGTGAGCAAGATTAATGAATTTGTGTTTTATAATGACAGATGACAAAACTTGCAATAATCCCATTTACAGTGCTATTGGAAACCATCTTCCTGAAAAAGTAATTCAGGTTAGATATCAAATATTTGTTTGTAATTTTTTTGAACTACATTTAAGATTTTATTGATCCTGTTTCTTATTTCTTTGTTTCAGCGATAAGATCAAATTTTCCCTGTTTCTGTTACTGATCGGCGTTGGGATTGCTTCTGTCACGAATCTCCAGCTCAATATGGTTGGGACGATCCTATCACTGCTAGCAATTGCAACAACATGCGTTGGCCAAATTGTATCCTTTACTCTTTTTTGTTTAAAAAAAAAGAAAAAAAAAATAGTTGATGATTTAACGGTCAATTGGTAGTTAGTTGATTTCAATATAGCAAAATTCGATTTGCATATATAAAGGGGCCTGGGCCCATCATTGAAACTACCCCTAACAAAACAGTATTTATATCCAACTCTAAATAATGTTTTGGTCCAACTTAAAAATCTAAATTTGTGCTAATTTTTTGAAGTCTAATAAAAAATTTAAAAAAAATATTTAGCCACGCAATTATTTTTAAATTTTATGCATCCCTTTGTTTTCCAAATACAAAATTTTATATCTGGATTATAAATTAATATAGGCCTAAATTTTTTAATTTTCTGGTTTCAGAAAGTATATCTATTTGTTTCAACGGAAAACAATTAAGTAGATAACAAAATTAGCGGAGAAAAAGACATTTTTAACCATTCTAAGTTTGCCCATAATCAAAACCACTATTAAATCCACCTCTTTCATTTTTAATAACCATCAAAAAACTTGTTCAACGCCAAAGATACTAACCTTAAGTCTTTTGGCATATCCTAACCTGCTAGCATTCCTAAAGCGTACTCAATTGATTTGTTTAATAAATAAAAAAAAGAAAGAAAGAAAGAAGAAGAATAGACATTTTTAATGGTAATAACTATTTTCTTAATGCAATTTTTGTGCGTAATTATTTCTTAATCTAATTATTTGTAAGTTGTTCTTGACTGTTATGCTTGGTTCAGCTAACCAACACAATCCAAAAGAGACTGAATGTGTCTTCCACCCAACTCCTTTATCAATCAGCTCCATTCCAAGCTGCTATTCTTTTTGCATGCAAATACTCTCCCGTTGTCTTGCTGTTTATTATCCTTTCATGTCTTATATCAGTATCCGTAAACTTCAGTACATTTTTGGTTATTGGGAAGACATCACCAGTTACATATCAAGTACTCGGACATCTTAAAACATGTCTTGTTCTCGGGTTCGGATACACATTACTTCGCGATCCATTCACAGAAAGAAACATCATTGGAATTTTGATTGCAATTTTTGGAATGGGATTGTATTCGTATTTCTGCTCACAGGAGAATAAAAAGAAACAATCCCAAGACATACCATTGAGTTCTCAGGTACTCTTATCTTCTTCCCGGAAATTAAACTCTCTGTTTTTTTACGAATGGAAAGACTGAAATTTTGTGTTTGGTTTTGTTTCTTTAGATGAAAGATCATAAGGATACAACAGCACTTTTGTCTCATATTCAAGATAAGGAAGGTCATGAACTTAAGAAAACAAGTAAAGACTCTTGTTTGATAGAAGAATTTTGGGATAAGGTTGGTTTCACCATGGATTATCATCATCTTTTTTTGAGTGTAAATCATTTCATTCTTTAAATAAGGCAATCTTATCCTTTTTCGGTTAGCGTTGCCATTCAAATGGGATTGTTGTTAGATAAAAACAGAACTCAAATTGCCAAATTGTTTTTGTTCAAATGGGATCTATAAAAAATTTTAAAAAAATTAAGAATTTCTTCCCACTGTTACCATCTATTTAAAAAACAAATAACGGTTAGTAAAAATTAAAATATATATATATAAATTATTTTAATGACCGAAGTTAATGCATAAAATAAAGATAATACATTTAAAATTGGAAGTCTTTTTTCTATTAATTTATAATTAATTCCATCTAGACTATTTGAAAAAAAAAATATTCAAACATTAATTTTTTGTTAATTTCATGTATACAATTTCAAGTCATATTAATTTTTTTTTATTAATTTATTATCTTTATTTTTATCTACAATTCTCTCTACATAGAATATAATTATTAAATCTTGTGATTGCTGTAATTTATAAATAAAAGATTCAGATCCAAATATTTGATAAATATTTTGAACAATTATTATAAATTAATATTCATATATAATATATTAATCCAGAGTCAATGCACTCCTCTTTATGGATTCAAATTAATTAGTTTCAAGACAGGAATAATGTTTTGGATATAAAACTTCAATAGTATTGAAAATACAAGTTTAATCAACAGATCAAGTAACAAACATAGTCTGACATCATGAATAGTAACTAGGGATTGGCAGAATATTATAGGCCCAGATTTGTAGATAAAGGTCGAAGATGATAATAATTTAATATTTTATTTGAAATAAAATAATGTAATTAAATATAATTTAGTAATTTATGCAAATTAATCCATTAAGTATTATTTGAGATTTCTTAAAATTAGACTTACTTTTTAAATATTACATAAATATTAAATATGGAATATAATAATTTCAATAAATTAAAATTCAGTGTTTTAGTCTGAATGATTCAGCCTGGCCTCTCAAAAACTAGGCCGAGCCCGTCTTTGGCCATCAAGATAATGCACTTCAAGAACAAAATAATATCATAATTCATCCGAATTCTTCTTTAAATTTTGATGTGTTTTTATGATTTGGTAAACTACTATGGTTAATTTTAAAAGAATAGATCAAAATATATAAAAATAAATTGCAAGTTTGACAATTACAATAATAATTTGCAATTAACAATATCCAACAAAATTATAATATATTATTAAGAGGTTATATATTAATATCCAACTGATTGAAACTTTTGGGGTGGAAGTCAGGATTGGCCCAGGATTGAATATCTTATCCCCGACCTTTTCCCAGGCTTTAAATTTAAGAACTGCCATTTGTGAAAACGAAAAGCTAAAACAACATCACTTAATACTGACGATATAATTAATGGACAGGGCAATCTGTCTACCGGTAACATTCACTTAAAATATGATTTTATTATATTATATAAAATATTCATTTAATTTAAAGGTACAAGGAGGACAAACAATTACAATACACAATAATAATAAAATAATAATAATAATAATAATTATTATTATTTTTATTTGTCAGATAAGAGCGTAACAGGATCAACCAACACACGTACTTGGAGTGACTGATCGGTTTAAATTGTAACGCGTTTTCACATTTTAGCCGACCAGTTTTTAGGTGAGTCTATTTTTTTTTTTTTTTTTAACTTTTTGGAACCAAAATACCATATATGCCCTTTTCACTTGAATAATTATGATACATATGCCTGTGTGTGCGTGTGTTCGTGTGTTATTAATTGACAATATATAATGTTATAATGGAATAAACAAAAAGATTGAACTACCCTCTTGTTTGAAGAACTATCAAATACAGAGAAGGAAATCAATATTCCAAACATATAATTCACGTGCACCGACGTAACGGCACATGACTCAAACAACATTTGCTTTCAATGAAAAAAAAAAAAAAAAGGGTTTCATTAATTTGACAATAAAAAATCATTTAAAGAAAAATAGTTTTTTGTTGACTATTTTACAAGTACAAAGCATATCATTTTTATTGCCAAATTTATTTAACTAATTCTCAAAATCATGATATTCATTTAAAAAAATAATTATAATTTTTTTTTTTTAATTTTTACTTTTGAGAAATCGTGATACCTTATGGGAAATTATACCTTCTCAGGTAATTCATTAAAGAATATTTTTGAAGTGGTCCTAAATTCTTCTCTCTTTCTATTGCATTGAGAAACTGGACTAAATGATTTTGTTAATGGGATGCATGCAATTGTCTACAAGAAAACATCTTTTGGTGCTAAAAGTAGAAGACAGCTACAACGGGATTGTGGATTATGAATTCTAGTACAGTACATGGCATTGGCATTGGCATTGGAATGCATGGGAAATGATAATTTATTTCTTTGCAAATACAAAAAATTGTCCACGCTATGATGTCAAAAATGTAACAAAAAAATTTGGGAGTTTTACCATGTTGTCGCTTCTCTGTAACATGATCCTCCAACTCATAAACTAACTATTGGTGTTTAATACGTTAGTTATTATAAAGAGGGAGGATATCTTTATTGTTTATTGAAATATATATTTATTTTTATTTTTTTAAGATATTAAATTTGTCCCATGTTAAATCAATATAAAATGACCAAAATAATTTAAAATAAAGTTTAAAATATATGTTGAAAATATAGATATTCTTTATCATTTTAAATTATAACAATTCTCCAAATATGTATTTATTCAAAAAATACATATTAAATATTTAAAAATATTTTTTAGTTAATAAAATTTTATATTTTTTGAAGAATATAAAAAAATTCATAAATTAATTTTTAAATTTACATTTTAAAGAATGCCAAAATAGAAAAAATAATGATTTTAATATATAGAACTATAAATTTTTTTAATATTTAATTTTAAAATAAATTATATATTTAAAAAATTAGCTTAATCAATTTTTTTTAATATTCTCATTTTTTATTTTAACATTTTTTAAGGTATAAATTTTAGGGGGTAAGTTTATTTAATTTATGAATTTTTTACCTTAAAATAAAAATGAGTAAATTAAAAAATTGATTAAGCTAATTTTAAATACATAATTTATAATAACTTTTTATTTTGATCTTCAATATTAAAATTTATATAACTTACCTATTAAAACCATTGTTTTTCTTTGACTTTTGAAATGTAATTTATGAATTTTTTTTATATTTTTTAAAATATAACTTTTATTAATTAAATTTTATATATTTTTTAATTAATATTTATTATAAATGTTAGAAATATAATAATTATATTATATTATAAAAAAGGCAAATTATTTAAGAGAACGAAATTAGCAAGAGGTGTTTATCATTCGTTTTAGACGCAAGGGCATCTATCGTAAAATAAAATGCAGTTTGTCATTCTCGCTCCTAACAAATCTGTGTTGGACTACTGTTTTAGATATATGATTCAGATAGATTGACATGAAATGACCGTAAGTAATTAAAATTTTTTAAAAATAATTAAAAATTGAAAAAAAACAACAACAATATTCTTAGTAATAATTGTATAAAAATTATATTAAATTGAATTTTAATTAATAAAAATTATATATAATTAATACGACATGATACAAATTTAATGAGTTTGTGGACCGTTTGATGCTAATTATTTAAAATTTGGGAGAAACATAACACAATACACTAATGGACCTAAATTTTAGAGTCACTTATCCCTTAAAGTATTTAATTATAAATACAATTTTTTTATAAACAAATATATTATTATTATTATTATTATTATTATTATTTGTGAAATATTTATATCTTTATATTTATTTATCTATCTGTATAAACAATTGTTAATATTATGATAATACTAAATTAGTAAAGTAAGATAGTATGGGAGTGACACAGTTTTAAAGGTAAGCCTACACTAGATATTGATATTGACAAAATTTATTTTAAAAAAATATTCAGAATTTTAAATTAAACATCACAGAGTCAGATGTGTCCGAGAGTTAGAGAAAATTGTAAGGTGGTACTGAATAAAGTTCATTTGTACCATATATTTATATTTTTAAAAATTTTTAATGTAATTTGAAAATATTTATAAATATAGAACAAAATAAAAAAATAAAATTTAGTATTTAAAGAATTGAAACCACTGTACCTATAATATGCATTTTAACCTGCCGGATACTGACACATACGTCATAGTTCGAAAAAAAAAAATGGAAAAAGAATTTAGTGTTCATCATTGGTTCGATGCGCCGCCCACTTGGCCACTGATTGAGAGCCGAGAGTTATTACGTTTCTTTTAATAAGAAATAAGGAAGCATATTATAATATTATTTACCAAATGGTTTATTTTCTGAAATAATATTCGTTAAGTCATTTTCTTCTCTAATGGTTTTAAATGATACACCAACGTCAACCTTTACTCTGCGTTTATACTCACGTCACGTGTCATCTTATAATAATTATAAAAATAATTGAAACTTGACTATTTTGACCCAAAGTAGTTATTTGACAAAATTACCCTTATTATTAAGAAAAATATATATTGCTATACATATACTTTATGTTTATTTGTAAAATCATGTATTAAAAAGACTATTATATGATTGAAATTAAAATAAAATATATTTTAGTTTTTAAAAATTGTATCTTAAAAATATTAAATCTACTTGAATTTTGTTAAAATTTTGTGTACATAACACCTTGTAAATTACTAAATTTATTAATAAAACAAAAATATTATGTGATAGTGATAAAACACCAATAATAAAAAAATATATAAAAAAAGTCAATTTATATAAAATTATATTTTTCTAGGGTAACATCCCAATTATAGTCAGGATATTATCGACAGGAGACAGAAGAAAATTTTCACCTTTATAAGGTTCTCCTTATCTCCGAATGCAAATCTATGACCTGTAATACAAATACTCATATGCAAATGTAATCTTATATGACTAATTAATGATAACAAAGACTCTGTCCATTGTCATATAATATTATAAATTAATATAGTGTATACAACAAATGTTTTTATATATTTTAAATTATACATGTGTTTAAAATACAATAACAAGATAAATTGGGCTCATACTAATAACTGACACTAAAATCAGGATTGTGTGATTGACTATAATTGGGATATCTTCTGTCTCGTATGCTTTTCTTTCAATAAGTTGAAGCAGCACACCAATATGGTTGCTAATTTGCAAAACTAAAATTGTTATTGGAGGTGAGATATAAAACTCAGTAAGTAATCACACTTATGTCATATATAAACACATGTAACATATATTCGAGTAATACATATAAGACATTTATATATATACATATATATTTATACAAAAAAAAATTCATTAAGATAAACTATATCAGATTCTGACTCAAGTACCAAACGTTCTTCATTACTTATTTTAGAATAGGTATGGGATAAGATCTGTCGAATAAATCATATTCGATACCTCTAATACAAAACTCATATATAACAAAAAAGATTATGCTACAAATATATAGTCCAAGAAACTTATTTAGACTTAGAAATTAAAAGTAAAATATATATGAACTTAAGTTTATCAAGAGACAGAAACTATAAGAGACTTACTCATATCAAACAAATATCCACACTTTTACTGTACACTCTGATCACAATATAAACTGAATAAGTCATAAAATATATTTTCAAAGAAGTTCATATATATATATATATATATATATATAACAAACTGAAGTAAAACAAACAAACTATGCCTTAGAGTATTTTAACTGGTCATTAATAAAGTAAAACAAATAAGCTACGCCCGAGTATCTCAACCGGTCGTCAATATCTACGTCCAAGAATGTCTCTTTGAACGTAAAAAAGGGAATAATCGGAAGCATACTCTTGAGTTCTCCCTACTACAATCTGTGCACATCGTCAATAAAATAAAACAAACAAGCTGCACCAAGGAGTGTCTCAACCAGTTGTCAGTATCCTACGTTCAGAAATATCCATCTAGACGTGAAAAAGGAAAGAATTAAGAGCGTCCCCCTGAGTTTCTTTGGCTATGATTCGTGCACATCATCAATTAAGCAAAATAAACAAGTTATGCTTAGGAGTGTCTCAACTGGTTATCAATATAACATGACAAATAAATTTCAAATTTATTTCAAGTGCTTAACTTTTAATTCAATAATCCATAATTAATTCATGATAATAAAACATCTATGACTCCGGTATAATATCTTATAGTCACAGATAACAACAATACATTCTCTGAGATAGGGGTCATGCCTGTATCTTTAACTTTAAGATAAGAGGATTGTGCCCAGAATCTTTATACACATGTGCACGTGGTTGTAAATGAAGCATAACTCATCATCAAATTTTCAATACACAATTCAAATTATCGAGAGAAGAAATCACAAATATCACAACTTAATAAAATCTCAATATACGCAACCAAATCTACAAACAATTAAGACCTCTTTTTGGTCTCCTACAATATAAAATCCAGGACCTCTTAGTTATCGTAATTTTAAAGATAAATTAAGTCTATCATGCTAATACATAAAATAAAGTTTATCCCTTATAATAAAATTCTTATGAAAATAAAGAAAAAA
>JAWDEX010000008.1:476801-489154 GCA_035221805.1 Trichilia hirta | reverse complement strand
ATAGATCGTCAACACAAACAAGACTGGCAGATGCACATGTAAATGGTCTATGCAACTTAGTTAGAAACAGCAATCTTCCGAGCAAAAATTGGAGCCATCATTCTCTTTAAAATATTTAGTGGGGAGTGGAGATGTGAATGGATTGGATGATATGAACTTATAAAAGTAGCTATCACTTTGTATTGTGAATGACTTCTATAAGAAGTAAATGGGATAGGAGAAGACAATATAAGGAATATCGGCATAGATCTTGCCACCAGTATATATGTTCTCTTGTTTATGCTTTTCATATTTCAGCAACGCTTACAAAATGCAAATTGTCTGCTCACAGAATGACTTGGTGCATGGATGGGGATTGGATTTTGCACTAAGAAGATGTGTAGAGGTTAGTGGTCTCTCTCTCTCTCTCTCTCTCTCTCATGGAAAGTTGGTTATGATTAGGCTGCTTAAGTATTTTAAAGAATTACAATTAGTTGTGCTTTTGTAATTACCATGGGGGTTATAATCACACAAACATAACTTTGTTTGTATTTATGTGTGCATATGTGGGCATAAGCAAATGGCTATATGTACTACTTTAGGTTGAGTGACAATAGTTCTTGTAGTGTATGTCTTGTACTCATGCAATGTCACATGTGAAGACGATGATATTTCAAGACTATTTCATCCAAAATAAAACACTTTAATGCTTAGTTAATATAGTAAGATGCAGCTAGTGAACCCATCTTTAAAAAGTTTGACTACGTCACATTCCCAAAATAAGCAGTGCTAGGCCATGTTCTGGTTGATTTGAATATCCATATACTTGACTCAGTTTACTTTACCTGATGTAGAGTTCTGTCACGTAATAGCTCTAACAACCAAGATTATTTTCAAATATTAGCTAAAAGTTTCCCATCTTTATGCATTGCTTTTCTAACAATGCGCTCAACTGCCAGGGAAAAACTTTGGATTACTTATGTCAAAATCCTAACCTGTGATGAGTGACTATCCCCTTCAATTAGCATGGGGGACCTAGATGTTTTATTTCCAAGAACTTTATGGACCTATTTAGCTATTGTCAGCTGATGGAATTGGGAATTCTTACCCATTTATTTTTGTTAGATTAATCCATCCTAGGTAGAAGATGTGATGAAGAAACTTTGTTTTGGGTCAGGGGGCGGGAGGGTTGTATTTCCCCTTATTGCTTTCTTCAACCATTATTTTATGCATGTCATTTATTGTCTTGTTCTTATAAATGCAATGTGCAACTTGGTTTAGTTCAGAGAACAATATTGATTTTACTTTCAGCGTACAATAGTCCGGCAGGCTTGTGTCAGCCAAATCTCTGTCTCTCTATAATCACCTTTTATTTTATTTAAATCTTAGTAATAATTGTTTTGCTCTGCAGCCTGCACATGAAAAGATTGGGGTGGTTGATTCGCAGTGGATCATTCATCAAGTCATTCCTTCACTCGGGAGTCAGGTGAGTCATCTACAATTTGTCAAATATTTGACAACTGGGGTTGCATGGTTTATCACTTCAAAGTTTACTGTGTATTGATATTGCTGGTTTCACGATGTGCCAAATCCAATTTTGCCTTGTGTGGGTGCAAGTAAGATCTATAAAAACTTCTATACCAATGCTTGAAATTTTCAAAACTAAAGAAGCCATGCTGATGGAAAATAAAGATTTCAGAAAACGATTATTTTGAATAGTGTAACTGCTCAAAGTTCCAGGAATCAAGCTATTTGCTTTTTGATTTGCTTTTTGAGCTGATAAGTCCTCTGAAGTCAGTGGTTTAACTTGAGGGTAACATGACATAGGATGGAAACTTTTCAACAGCAACGTTATCTCATTTACAGCAAGTTACATTTGTTGTTGGCTCTACATTTATTATGTTTGCAGTTCCCTTCATTTGTATGCTACAGATATTCTTGTTTTCATTGACTTTCTGTAAAATTTCAGGGCCAGGCAGAGAACGGGAAAACTCCATGGGAAGGAGTAAGTAAATTTATGATGTTATCATCATTATGTTTATCCATGATTTTAACATGGTGTTGAACATCTTTATCTTAGTATAAATCCCACTTTTTCAAGCTGAATCATTGTTTATTTTATTTCTGAATATCAAATGATAATTAGCCATAAATATTTGGATTCTGCTTTCTTTTACTTTGTAATTTTTCTATCTTTGCTGTACTCACAGGTGAGAGCAAGGTGCAAAAATGAGTGGTCCTTATTCCAGAAGCGGCTCGCCAATGCAGACAAGGCGTATTTTTCTGAGGTTGGGAAGGGATAATTTTATACATTTCTCCTCCCCTCTTCCTTTGTACATTCTCATTTTACAATGGCCCTGAGAGGTGTTTTACTCAATACTGATCAGTCTTTCATGAGGTGTCTAGCTCAAGTTAGTGAGCTTTTTCTGAGCCCACAATTTGTGTATCTTACATATGCACACGGTTATATTTTAAGTGAAGGGAAATTTTTCCTCATTTTACTTCTCCTTTTGCTTATTCTTCTCTGTCATCCTTGCGTACTATATAAAAAAAAGGCATGCTTTCCAGTTTTAAAATTTGGATTGGAACCTTGTCATGTTCATTTGAATAGAGAAGGTTGAGCAATTTTCGTATCTTACAACATATCTGTTGTTGGCTTCTTCCCCTTTATGATTGATTACGCATTTTTTGCCATCATGAGCATGAGGGCTACATACGCTTTAAAGAAATTATCAAAATTTCTTGGTTCTGACAAATATCGTTGTAGCTTTCAGAGTTTGTTATTTCTCAAGGTAATCTTTCAGATTTTTATTAGTATTTTGTTGACGAGTGTACGGACACTTATTAAAGCTTTTATAATTATTATTTATAATAATTTTTTATATTTGATATAGTAATTGATGATAAATTTTAATGCATTAAAAAATGTGACTTTCTAAATATAGAAATCTTAACATATGCCCTAGGACACTCGCTAGCAAAAATCCTTTTATTATAATATGTTGTCACGTAAGTTGGTCTTTTTGAGTTTGTTGTTTTGCTTGCAGCACGTTCGTTGTTGAGCTATATGATCCCAAACATCTCATTGATGTTCTTTGTTGTACTGTACTAATTTTCAATTCAAATAATTGGAATAAGATTGGTAACAGATAAGCAAATGGGAAATTAATGAAAATACGAAAAAAGTTGCTACTGTCCTTTCCCTTTCTCGGGCATCGATCAGCAGCGTGAGGCTAATTTTAAATAAAGATTTTTTCTTTGAATTGATCGAGCTGATCTCACTCGGAGCCTTTGGATGTTTGAATTAATAATATTTGAATCTCTACTCGACTGGAATTTTATACTTTTTGGTAACAGTGTTCGATGATACTTTGGATCATCAACGTTGTATTTTGAGGTGAATCATTCCACCCTCCGTTATTGCTTATTGACGTTAGTTTACGTTAGTTTTTGAGTAATATAAAGCTAAAGATTTGAGATTGTATCCAAAGATAGAATTTAATTAATGTGGCAGCTGATTTGTCAATGTTACATTATTTTATTATAAAAAAATTTTATATTGTTCAAATTTTTTTTCGTCTCTGTATTTAAAATTATTTTTTTATTTTTTTTACTTTTTTATCTCCAATGAGCTTTTGATAACGTAATGTGATATTAATAGCTCTTAATGTATATTAATTTTAAAATATAACTTAAAATATTTAATATTACTCTCTTGAATATCGCAAAAGGAGCTCTTCCTTTTGATTTTTGAATTTTGAAAATATAATTATATTCTCCATCATGACTTAAAAGGTCAAATAAATAACGGAAAGAATCAAGGTAGTAATTTCACTTCGTCATCATAAAATGTTTAATTAATTTGAACAAAATTAAGAGTTGATTAAAAAATAGTTGTATGAAAATTACAAAAATGTATATTTTTCTTGGCACTTATCAAACTCCCTACCACATGACATTAACTCAAATGTAATACAACCATTTGTTTTATGTCCCGGGTCCAAATATAATGATTTTGATTATATATATATATAAGAGTGAAATATGTTCAGAAATTTGCTTGCTGGTTGACGATGGTAATTTTTCGAAGTAGGGTCAAGAACAAGAATAAGAACAATGAAGAATACCTTAATTAAGAGTAAAATTGACGCAATCACCAAACACAAACTATCTGTGAGGTTGAAGTTGAGGTTGGCAGTGGTTTATTGCTTGTATTGGCAGATATCTCATTTTCATGGATTTAAAATAGATTTGTTTCACCTTCCTGCCTTATGGGTTAAGCCTTGCATTTTAATAACATCTTGTTATTGATTCATAGATTTATGAGTGAGCTTGGAAAACAATAATAGAAACAATTTAGAAGAAACAGTTTGGAACAAAACAATTTCTATTTTTTCTTCAAATAAAAAAAAAAAAATTTGACAAAATTAGATATATTATATCAAACAAAAAGAAATAAAAGCAAAAAAAGGGTGTGTTGTTATAACTTTATGGTTGAAATAAAAAGATGTCAAATAATTAAAATGATGGTCAACAAGGGGTATTCTATCAAAAATCAACGGTTCCTAATTACTGAGTTGCTAATTAAAAAGAAATTTTCAAAATTTAAAATGGGAATTAGATAGATGATGCTATATGAAAATGAAATAAAGTCAAATTGGAAAATTGGATGGTAGTCGTCAATTTGAGCGATTTGTATTTGATCTTCTGGAAGGGAACCACGCGAGAGAGAAGGGAAAAAAAATTAGTAGCCTCCCGAATTGAAAATTAATTGAACAGCGTTCGGCACCAACCTCCCTCCTTCCAATCAAAAATAAAAGGAACTTTATTCAACATTCTCATACAAGATCAGCAGCAAATAGAATCCTTCTCTTTCTTTTTTTCTCTCTCACGCAAACAAACTGCACACAGAGGTCTCCATTGATTTCCCACATTTATTTTCATGGAGTTTTAGCAGGCCCCATTGCCGTGTGTAGCTTTTCACATTCATTCTTAGTTGTAGCAGGCCCTGTTCTGTGTGCATCTTCTCACATTCATTCTTACACTTGTTTGAAATTTTTCGGGGCTCCTAGAATTCCCAGCTAGATTTCAAGGTAAGTAGGGTTTATGCTCTTTGCATCTATCTTCCTGGTTCGTATGAATTTTTGTAGAAATTTTGTATAGGAACATCCTCAAGTAAATTTTTTGCATTTATTAAATCTCATTGAATGGACAAAAGTCATTCGAAAGAACCTTTTTCCCAGGTTTAGTTTCAGTTAGAACTTGAATGAAAATTTCACTTCATAAGACATCTGATAATAAAGCATGTACTATATGGAATTCGAATTTAGATTCCCAAAATAGAATTACATTTATATACATTTTATTTTAGGTTTAGCAGTAAAAATATTATATTTTCATATATCTTTTCTTCTTCAGTAGTATAAAATTTGGTTTTTAAACTTGGCTCTTAACTATTCAATATTGAATTTCAACCATTTTTGCACTACAGTACTAATACAAGTTTAGTATTTTATAAAATACCAGAAAAAATAAATTATGTAATCGTATATTATAAATTATGTAGCATTTCTTGCAGTAACATATAAAATATAGTCATCTGGAGTAACCTTAAACTATGGCAATTATTACAGAAATATTCATCAGCAAGAATTGATTTTCAAATGATCTAATTTGCAAGCAACCGCATGCAGCATGCTTTCAAGATGATGTATTGTTAGTTAGGTAGATTTAAATATATTAGTCATATTCTGACCATTTCTTCTTTTGAATAATTAAATTAATTAATATTCCTTTTCCTGAAACTGAATGAAGATGGGAGAAATATCGAGGATTCAGCTTGGTGTCGTTGGTGCGCTGTTTCTGTCAGTAGCATCATCTGTTTCGATTGTCATATGCAACAAAGCTTTGATGAGTAATCTGGGCTTTGCGTTTGGTAACCAATCTTTCTTATCGTTCTCTCTTAAATCTTAATTATATTATTTTTAAAGTTTCCTTTGCTTTTCAAATTCAATTTTTTTTTCTTGCATGATATCCATGCAGCAACTACGTTGACTAGTTGGCATTTGATGGTAACATTCTGCACCCTTCATGCTGCACAAC
Organism: Trichilia hirta; assembly: GCA_035221805.1. Taxonomy (NCBI): domain Eukaryota; kingdom Viridiplantae; phylum Streptophyta; class Magnoliopsida; order Sapindales; family Meliaceae; genus Trichilia; species Trichilia hirta. Next base: position 483,073 of record JAWDEX010000008.1, on the reverse strand, counting down.
GATTCCATTTCTTTGAAAGCAAATCGGTTGACATGAAAACAGTTATGCTCTTTGGCATTCTTAATGGAATTTCAATTGGACTTCTTAACTTGAGTCTTGGATTCAACTCCGTTGGATTCTATCAGGTTTATAAACTTAGAAATTATTCAATTTTAATTTCTCAGTTATAATATGAGTAAGATAATTGCATTAATCTTTTGGGTGTTTTTATGACAGATGACAAAACTTGCAATTATACCATTTACAGTGTTATTGGAAACCATCTTCTTGAAAAAGCAATTCAGGTTCGATATCAAAATATTTTCTAGAATTCTTTGAATTAGATTGAAGATTTTGTTAATCCTGTTTATTATTTCTTCATTTCAGCGATAAGATCAAATTTTCCCTCTTTCTGTTACTCATTGGAGTTGGGATTGCCTCTATCACAGATCTCCAACTAAATATGGTTGGGACGATCCTATCAATGCTTGCAATTGCAACAACATGCGTTGGACAAATTGTATCCTTTTTAAAAGAAAAATGGTTGACGATTTTATTAATGGTCAACGAATGCTAAGTCGATTCTTTCAACGAGGAGTGGGTCGATTTAGAAGAAGCGAAATTAAACTTGGATATGTGAAAGGGCCTGGCCCATCATTCGAGTTACCTGCAACAAAATGAGCAAACACGAATCTAAAAGCAGTTGCGTATACCTAACTCTAAATAAAGATTTAGTGCAACTTAAAATCATTATTTTCTATTTTTCTAAATTTGCACTAATTTTTAAAATTCTACCAAAAAATTTTAAAAATATTTTAGGGATATTAAGAGCAGTTTTTTTTTATATAAATCTAAATAAAGTTTTAGTCCAACTTAAAACACTATTTTATATTTTTCTAAACTTGCACTAATTTTTAGAATTCTACTAAAAAGATTTCAAAAATAAATTATTTTCGAAATTTTATGAATCCTTTTTTTTTTGAAATACAAAATATTTTATTTAGATTCTAAATCAAAGGAGGCATAAGTTTTTTAATTTTCTGGTTTCAGAAAGTACATCTATTTATTTCAATAAGAACTATTAAGTACATAAGAAAATTGGGGACTAAAAAAGACATTTTTAAATTTTTTAAATTTTCCCATATCAAAAAAACTATTAAATCCACCCCTTTCATTTTTAATAACCGTAATTCATAATTTTTAATATTTAATGTTAAAATTAAAAAAAAAAAATTTATAATAAAACTTATTCCATGCCAAAGTCACTAACCCTAGTCCTTGGGCATATCATAAACTGTTAGCATTCCTAAAGCATGCCGTAATTTTTTGGAAAAAATAGAAAAGAATAGACATCTACTGACAATGATTATTTTCTTAATGTCATTATTTGTGTGTAAATAGTTATCGATGGCTTCTATGACTTTAATCACAAAATTTTTTCTTAACCGTTATGCTTCCTTCAGCTAACCAACACAATCCAAAAGAGGCTGAATGTGTCTTCCACCCAACTTCTGTATCAATCAGCTCCATTCCAAGCTGCTGTTCTTTTTGTTTCGGGACCATTAGTTGATCAACTACTCACCAAGCAAAATGTCTTTGCATACAAATACTCTCCAATTGTATTGCTATTTATCATCCTTTCATGTCTTATATCAGTATCCGTAAACTTCAGTACATTTTTGGTAATTGGGAAGACATCACCAGTTACATATCAAGTACTCGGGCATCTCAAAACATGCCTTGTTCTTGGGTTCGGATACACATTACTTCATGATCCATTCACAGAAAGAAACATTATTGGAATTTTCATTGCGATTTTTGGAATGGGATTGTATTCATATTTCTGCTCACAGGAGAATAAAAAGAAACAATCAGGAGACATACCATTGAGTTCTCAGGTACTTTCTCTTCTTCCCCGGAAATAATTAAATTTTCTGTTCTTGCTTCAATGGAAAGCTGAAAAGTTGTATTTGGTTTTGTTTCTTTAGATGAAAGATCATAAGGATACAACAGCACTTTTGGCTCATATTCAAGATAAAGAAGGTGATGAAGTTAAGAAAGCAACCAAAGACTCTCTTGTTTGATATTGTTTAATTTGGTAAAAGGTTGGTTTCACGGATTATCATTGTCTTTGACTGAGTGTAAATCATTTCATTCTTCAAATAAGACATCTTTCTTTTTTCAATTAGTAGTGTTGTTCAAATGAGATTGTTGTTAGATAAGAACAGAACTCAAATTACCAAATTGTTTTTATATGATCTATAAAGAAGTTTCTTTGCATGGGTTGTAATCAATGTAGAAAATGTGTTTCTTAGTCTATCCATTTTAATGTCAATCCAATAACCTAGCTTAACCTTAATTCATTAGTTAAACGATTTAACAAGAAAAAACAGTACATTTGATAGAGGAAGTTAAAAAATGAAACCAATTTCCCAATAATACAACCTAACCTTCACAATATCAACTGTACTACAAAGCGTCATCATTATTTTATAAATGAGGAAGGTTTGGTTCTGTACATTTTCACTTCCAATCATTGTGACCTAAACCATATTTCAAATATCATGTTATAAAATTGATTGGTTTAAAAAATATATTTTGTTGATATCCAATTATTTGTAGGCGTTAAAACATTTGCATAGTATTAAAAAAAGAAAAAACATACATAACTTTCCACTGCGTGTTGAGATATTGGAAGAAATTTAAGACTTCTTATTATAGAAGGGATATTCTCACTTTTTAATTAGAAGGGTTCGCTTTTTACTATTTCATTTGAAGTAAAAGAATATAATTAAAATTCTGACTTTTAGCCTGAATATCTCAATCTGATCCGGGCTTTCAAAAATCAGGCCAACCTCCAACCCCATGTCTGCTTCTAACTTTCACGCAATAATTAATAGAACGGGCAAACTTTCTACTTGTAACACTCACATAAAATATAAAATATTTATTTAATTTAAAGGGAAAAGAAGGGCAAAACAATGTCAAGTCAACGTAGAAAAATAATAATAATAAAATAATATTGTTACATAATAATAATTATTATTAATTACTTTTTATTTGCCAGCTAACACTAAGAGCCTAACAGACTGAACCAACCAACACCCACGCTCAACAGCTGGTAGGTTTAAATTTGTAACGCGTTTTCTCTTTCTGGGTGAGTGAGTGCTTTCTCCCCCACTTTATGGAACCAAAATACCCTATATGCCCTTTTTCCACTCACCCAATTATGAATTATTTGATAATACTTTTAAAAATATATTATCGTAATAAATATTCGACACAAATTTTTTAATGATATATAAATCTATTAAAAGGCAACCTTTACTGATTTCTTCAGCACATTCTATGCAGTGCTTGCATTACAGTGTGTCTCTCTCTCTCTATATATATATATACTGCACACACAAATTAGGAATAGTTTAGAATGGACAGGAATTATTTTCCGACTGCTCATCATTTATTTGTTGTGCAGTACATAATTGACACGTGTCCCAATACATGTTTTACAATTGCAGATACAGAGTACAAGGAGTCCTGCCGGTCTTCTGCAATGTATATATATTCTTGAAGCTGAAGAATCCTTAATCCTTTGCTGCAATTTATAACCTGAGGCATTTATTTTATATTGTATAAAATAAAAATTTGTAGTATGATACTTTGAACTTACAATATTTTTTTGATAAATCTTAAATTATATACATGTATGTTATTAATTGCGAGGGTATCGTGTTATAAATGGAATAAATAAAATAATTAAAATACCAAAAAATGTCAAATATAGAGAAGGAAATCAATATTCCAAAGACACATGACTTAGTCAGTATTTGCATTAACTGAAAAAAAATGATGTTGAATAAAATGATATTTTATAATATTCTTTTCTTAGCTTTCGGTTTTGAGAAATCATTTACAGCTTCTCAAGTAATTCCTTGGAGAAGATTTCCGAGGTGGTAATAAATTATTTCTCTTTCTTTTGCAACCAGAAAATGTAATAAAAGAGTTTGTTGATTGGATGCATGCAGTAGTTGTTGTTGTTTCCTACAAGGAAACGCCTTTTGGTGCCAAACGTATAAAACTGCTACCGCGGAATCGGGGATTGACAATTACAGTACAGTACAGTTCATGGCATTGACACGGCCATGCAAGGTAATGATGATACATTGATACAAAATTGGGGAAGGCAATGGTATACATACGGTCCGAACCTCAAAATTTTTTATTATATTTTTCTAATTTTTTAATTATATTTTAACTTTTTATTATTTTATAAATTAAAATTGTAATTTTAAAAGTAAAAAGTACAAAAAAAAGTTAGAAAATGGAACAAAAATTTTATAAAATGAACAAAATAATTTAAAAGAAATTTTAAATTGATATGTTAAAAATATAAATATTTTTTATTATTTTAAATTATAACAGTACTCCAAATATATTTTTATTTTAAAAATATCAAGCAAACAATAATTTTTTAAATAATTTGATAAAAATTATTTAATTTTTGGAATCTAAAATAATATTAATTATTATTTTAACATTCTTGAATTATTCTTTTAAGTTGTATTTTTTTAATAATATCATTTAAAAAATTCTATAAATGTTAGCTCTAACTAAAAATTAATGTTATTCTTTTAATTATATTTTTTATTAAAAAAAATGTGTTGTGATACTAAAATGATAGGTAAGAAAAAAAAATTAGCTTCAACACTAAAATTATATTTCTTAAAATTAAATAAAAATAATCTTTCTCATACTCATAAATAAACAAAATAATAAAATTAGGTTCGATAATGACAAATAAAAATTTAAATAAATCTAGACGTGTAATCTAGATATGAAGTACAATTAAACTGACATAAAAGTAGATGTAATTAATTAAAATTATATTATATTTTATTTTAGTTATTTTAATTAATAAAAAAACTTAAGAGTTCAACAAGAGCACGACAAGATCCAAGTTTAATGAGCTCATGGTTAGGACAGAAACACAGTGCCAAATATCAATGGACCTAAATCTTGGAATTGAACTAATACGACACAACATAATTTACCTTTCTAAATAAATTATATTTAAAAAATTAAACATGGTACAAAATAAAACAAAACAAAAAATAAAATTTGGTATTTGAAGAATTGAAACAACTGTACCTATATAATAACCCTGCCGGCTCCTGACACATACATTGAAAAAAAAAATAAATTGAGTGGTCATCTCTTCGGTTTACTGAAATCATTGGTTAGAGGCGCCGCCCACTTAGGCTACCGGTTGAGAGCCGAAAGTATTTTTTTTTTCTAATATAAAATTAGGAAAAAAACAAAAAAGAAAATCCAAGTAATGTAATATAATAATTTGAAATATAATAATTACTTCTACGGTACAGAGATCTATAATTTGAAAGTTTGGTACAATTGCCAGAGGAATCTTGGCTTTTATGCCCGCATTGCATTGTTTATAGTTATAGAAAGCCAAGCCTTGGCAATTAAGGGCTATTGATGTCAATTTCATTTGCCAAATGGTTTATTTTCTGAAATAATATTGGTAAGTCATAGTCTTACCAACCCATTCGATTCTCCTCTAGTTATAAACTTCCGTTACGAATATAATGGAAATACGATGATGACGTAACAACATCTACCTTTTACTATAATTTAATGCTCACGTCATGTATTAAGCTATGATAATTATAAAAATAGTTACAACTTGACTATGATTAACCCAACGTACGTCTTTGACAAAAATACCCCTCTTACACATGGAAAATTGCACAACTAAAATTACATTGCTATAATATAACATATGCTTTAAGGTTATTTGCTAGATCATGTATCAAAAAAGTTATTACATGATTGAAATTACAATTAATTATACTTGAGTTGTATAGATAATACTATTTAAATTACTTTTAAAAAATACTTTGCAAATTACTAAATTTATTGATAAATTAAAGACAATTAAACAAAATTATTATCCTAGCTAATTATGATTACAGTGGTCGGACACTAATAATAATAAAAAATAATAAAGAAAAGTCAACTTTGTAAGGTATTGAAGCAAGTCACATGTCTCTGGACTCTAGGTACTTGATATATTGATTATACTATAATTTTGTTTTCTTCAATTAATATTATATATCTAAATTAATAAATTAAAACTAAAAGAGAAAAGATCATGTATGAAAATATATATGCCAAAAGAATAAAGCAAAGATTAAGAGTGAAAAGAAATGGATGAAAATTGAAAAATATATTCGAAAAGAATAAAGGAAATATGGAAATAACATCCAATTTAAAAA
>JAWDEX010000008.1:451939-469836 GCA_035221805.1 Trichilia hirta | reverse complement strand
CGACGATTTAGAAAATGGCTGGACACCCGATTTTGGTCCAGAAATGCACTCTCAGGTACCAGATATGTCAAATTAGTTCTTGTTTCTTCTCATTTATGAAGGGAAGTAGCGGTGGAGTTTAAGGACATACATCAGTTATAGCATCTGAGATAATTAATGCCTTTGTCCAACTTTTGTTCAAGTTTTGTTGCCACATAAGTTGCCAGTACATTCATCTGAAACGCAAAGAATTACAATTGGAAAACTTTTATATAATTATAATGATACTCATCGCTCTATCCTCGAACCTCTCCTTCCATTCACTCTGCTGTACACATATTGCAGTTTACAAACACACATGAATACTTACGGATAGAAACATTCCTATATATCTAACTGTTATTTAATAAGTTGACGCATACATGCTTGAAAAGTGTATCCTTGGGCGTCCTGAGAACTGTATACTTGCCAATCTGATTCCTGTTGCCTCATATTATGCTGCTGAGCTATCTCTGGGTCATCATCTATGATTTTACTTGCATCATTAAGTTATGTTTCTTATTAGGAAAAATGAAATAAAAGAAAAATGTTCAGTCCATGTAGGAAACCATGTTTGCATAATATTTCCAGTACTGCCAGTAGCTGCATATGTCATGGTGTGTGACTGTGCATAACTGTCTGCACAACTCCCCGCCCTTCAGTTTCTCTGTTCCTGTTGTTCATTCCAAATATTTACTTAATGAGATTGTTGGTTGCAGGATACACACCATCCAAAGTTATCGACAACTGCTGGTTTTGTCAGAAAATTGCATGACCTTGCAGGTGAATTTGATTTGTGTTACTAATATTCTGCTGAAATTTTGAATCCACAGCCAGTGAAATTTGTTCTGTAGTAACTGTATGAGGTTTTCTCTTTTACATGATGTTCTGATGTTGAGGGAATTCTATGTATCACAGTTCAGAAAAGGGGCTATATGGACTTACAAGGGCTGGCAAGGGAAGATAATTTTTCATGCAGCTATGGAACAACTCTTCAAAAGGATCCTACTTGTACCTCAACATGCAGTTGGACCTCAACTGATCCCTCTACTTTCTTAATTCGTGGAAAGAATTATCTGCAAGATCGTCAGAAGGTATGGACAGCTATTCTAGTAATGAAAAGGCTTTCTGAAGTAAAGTTATACTTGTTTGTTTCATATTATGCTCATCAGACCCACCAATTGAAGGGGTGACAAATGCTTAATTGTTCATGTGTAAATTTTTTGACCAGGCAAAAGTAACTTGCATACCATCTTTGATGGTCACTGATCTACGGAATGGGGTTTCTTCCCCCGCTTTTTCATCCATTCTTTGTTCTTGTTTTACCCTGTTTTGGATACTGACAATAAGATAGTTTTAATTTATGGTTTCCCCAAAAATTTAAATTTACACTTAAGATTACTGTTAATGTGTGAGATTGACTTCGGCGTAACCACCATGTGCTTCATGTTGGACGTTATGAAAGTGTAATTCATGGTACCCCAGTTCTATTTGTTTTGTTATTATCACTGATGATAGTCCTGATTGCTTCAGTGGAAAAATGGAAATATAGTCCCTTGTGTTTTTTAATAGTCCTCAATAATTCTATTGTTTGATTTCAGGTTAAGGCAAAGGGCACCTTGATGCAAATGGTTGCTGCTGATTGGCTAAAATCTGGCAAACGTGAAGATGATCTTGGGGGCCGTCCTGGCGGAATTGTTCAGGTGGATCTTTATTTGAGTGTCCTAATATTAATTATGACTAGGCTTCATAGACGTTGGATTTGCCTGATGATTTGATTGTAGAAATTTTACAAGCTTTATTCTGCAGAAATATGCAGAGCAGGGTGGGCCAGAGTTTTTCTTCATTATAAACATCCAGGTAATGTACACTCAAGCAAAACCGTACCCATACTATTCGTTTATGTTAAAGTAAAGCAAGCCTTAACCTATGCTTGTTTTCTATTTAATGTGATAATATTGTTTATATGCAACAGGTGCCTGGTTCAGCAACATATAGTCTAGCTCTATACTATATGATGACTACTCCTGTCAAGGATACACCATTACTAGAAAGCTTTGTCAACGGGGATGATGCATATCGAAATTCAAGGTTTAAGCTCATTCCATACATATCTAAGGTTTGTGAGTAAGAACAACTTTTATTCATTGTCTGGTTTAGGACCTTACAGTATGCATGCATGATATTTCTGTTGATGACCTCATTTGTAGTAGAAAATACACAAAAACAGAGAAACAATATGCTTGACGCATAACTGGTTTTCCTAGTATGTCACCATGAAATGTTTCCTGAATCTGTCTCCTTTTCTCTTCTCTTTATCCGTTTGGTTCCACATTATTCATTTATCAAAGTTGTCACAGCCAACGGTTATGATGACCTCAATGCATAGATTTATTGCGTGTAAACTGTGAACATAAATTGCTTATTTCCAGAAAGTGATATTCTGTGGTATGGTGCATTGATTTTGTTCAACACCTTTACCAATCCATGGCTCATAAAATTTATTTTTGCAGGGCTCATGGATAGTTAAGCAGAGCGTGGGAAAAAAAGCTTGCCTGATTGGTCAAGCTCTGGAAATTAATTATTTCCATGGGAAGAACTACTTGGAGGTAATTTTGCTAGCAATATACTATTTTATGATGGCTGAGGGTGGAAGATGATGATTCTGACAGTTGTCAATAATATCCTTTCAGCTTGGGGTTGATATTGGGTCATCAACCGTTGCAAGGGGTGTGGTCAGTCTTGTTCTTGGTTACCTCAACAATCTGGTTATTGAAATGGCATTCCTGATACAGGTAAAACCACTCTACTTGTTTACTGTGGCAAAAGGTTTTTCAAGCTTTCCTTTGCTTTTCTATCTGGATTCAAGAATCAGGCCCCCAATCAAGCTAAAGTTTCCCAAATGATTAGGTAACTTATAGATCAACAAAAGAAGTATACATCTATATACAATGGGCCAAGTTATTGCATTTTGAATTCTGACTTGTATGGAACATAATTCTCAATCGACTACGGCTTTGAGAGTTGACAAGGTTGCAAAACTAATATGTTGCTCTTTTAACTTTAATTAACTTCACCTGTTATACAATCTGATTTAGTATACAGTTTGCCACGCAAATCCCACGTTTGCTAATGTTGTATCACTCCATTCGCATTCTAAATCGTGATGTACTACTTTACTTTCCCAGGCAAACACAGAAGAAGAGCTTCCAGAATTTCTGCTTGGAACTTGCCGGTTGAATCATCTGGATACAGAAAAAGCAGTTCTGGTGAAGCCATGATCGTCTCCCAAACTTTCCTTACAAGCTAATTCATAGGCAATCGACGAGAATCAAGATATATACGCAAAAGCGATTCTTTGATTCAATCAAATTTGAAATGGGTAGCAGCATCTCGTGGTGCTATATATAATCAAAACGTTTGTACAGATGTGTCTTCAGTGGTGCTGATTATTTTTTTTTATTTTTTTTTTTTTTCTTTTCACCTGAGATTATTATTTGTTTATTTTGTGATGGCGATGATCTTTACTAATAGATGATACCACCAGCAGCAAAATCAGATAATGTAAAATAAAATATGGCATTCCATCAAGAGAATAGAGAATTAGGTCAAATGGAACGCTGGTTTTAACTCCGCCACAACATTCCTCAATGTCCGTAAATTGACACCTCGTAGTGCACTATTGATTATTATTTTATAATTTAGTGGAAAACTGCGCCCCTCGCACTCGGAAGGGGGCGGTCAATTCCGTCCTCCCAACATTAGCCTGTGAAATTGCAGTTCAAATTCCTTTGTTTCGATAGTAATTTAGACTGTAGCCTGTATGACCCGGATTTTTTTTTTTCTTCAAATTTTAATGTTAGATTGTTTCATGTCAATTTTTAAGAGTTTGAAGACTAGCTCTATATGGCAATTTTATAACAAACCAATCTTAAGATTCATATTCTTTACAAATTTGGTTCTTAAGGCTTGATTTATTTCATGTAGATATCACCATTTAATATGAATGAAAAAGCTAAATACTAAATGATAAAGTGTGTGTATATATTTATAATTTGTGAAATCTTCAATGCATGTGTTTTTTTACAAGAAAAAAGATCATTTTAAAACATAACAAATAGCAAAATATTAATTCCAGTTACGTGAAGATATTGCATGAATTAATTTATTTATTAGAATAAGGTATTAATAATGAATTTAGAAGCATATTAATAATTATGAAAAAGGTTCCTATGATATTATTAAAGAATTACAAAAAAAAAAAAAAATTATTTATAAAAGTTAAAATATCAGTGCTAGGTTACATAATTTATTATTATAAAAATAAAAAATAGGTAGTCATAATAATATAATATTATCATTTAATTTCTCAAAAACAAAAATTACAGTTAGTCAATCTAAAAAAAAATTGCTTTCATTTTGATGCAAAAAGAAAGTTGTCCATAATTCAAGGTACTGCATAGCCATGGAAATTTTATCTGCAGATAAAGATACTCGCGGATATGGTTATAGACGGATATTAATATTAAAAATAAATAAAATGAATATTTATTTTAAAATACGGATAAAAAAACATTTATAAATATTATAAAATAGATATACGAATATCTAATTTATTTATTTTTCAAAATGATTTGTTTTTTAATCTCATCAAAATGATATTAGTTTGATCAAAACTTATAAAATTTAAAATAACTCCTTGCAACGTACGCTTTACCAACATTTAATTATAAAATAAATTTTAAAATATTTAAGATTATTAATTACAAAATAAAATAATTAATTAAAAAATTATTAAAATAAAAATAAATATCTGCGAGTATCCTTAAAAGAGGTAGATGAACAAATACAAATATAAATACGAATAAAAAATTGAATAACAAATAAAAATAAAACAAATCAATATTCATAGCTGTTTATCTGTTTGCCAACATGCCCTCTCAGTCATCGTTTTTTAGTTGGCTGGTGACTTGTGCATGAAATTCGTTATTGCTCTTTTACCAATCTACCCCTTCACATGCTCTTTTACCATTCTACCCCTCCACATAAAATAACAAATGAAATGACATTTACGTGCAGCAGCTTAGTGTTCCAATTCCGCTGAAATCGCTCTCTGACTCTGTGCTCAGTTTTGGAGCACAGATTCAAATTTTAGGTTTTTCAATTTCTTATAATTTATTTTTCTGTGTATGTGGGACCTGTTGGAAGTACTGTTGTCTGTTAGAGTCGCAACAGTTGTGGAGGTAATTTATAAACACGAGATCGCGGAACTAGAGAAACAGGTGGACCGCAACATGTTCTATTATTTTCATTTTCCCTTCTTCTTTTATTGTCTTCTTATTGTTTATGATTTAACGTATAAAATCAGTAGTTTGGTGCTTGGTTAGTGAATTCTTATTTTGTTTGTCATTTGACAGTCATCAGAGTAGGAAATAAGATGATGGATCCTGCTCTGAAAATTGCATTGTTGCTGATACTTCTCGGATTGGGTAACGTTTAATTTTATTGTGTGTTTTCTTGTTTGTGTCCTAATTTTTCTTTTTATGCAGTGTTATTTAGTGTCCGAAGAACGGAAATGGTACGGAAGGTCGATTTTGTTATCCGGGAGTTGTAAAGATGATAGTTTAATTGCATCGTTACATTTTGGCTTGGTAGTCATTTAACAAAATACTTGACATTGTTAGAGAGATTGCATTTTTCCTTTCAAAAATGACTGACAATAATTGGATTGGGTTTTGTCTGATAATCTCATTTAGCCAATGTAATTTCGAATCCTTGTTCAGTACCATTTTTTCTTTGTACTGTCGCCAATAGTGAAATATTTGAAACTTACCATTTGGATCTAATACAAAGATGGAAAAGCTTGTTTTACTTAGGGATAGTGAGTTTGCTGACTATAAGTTTTCTTCTGTTCATTCTTGATATGCAGTAAAATTCTTTTGAATGTCTCCTTTTTCTTAAAAAATATAAAATTGAACTCTATGTGGCCTATACTGGTGTTAATTTATAGTTTCTGTACCAGTAAACGCCTCTCCTACCAAAAAGGATTTTGGAAAATGTGAAAGAATTGTTAGAGAATGGGCAGAGTCTTCACTTGATCAAGAAGTGAATGAAGACAATCACAAGCTGCAAGATTTGCTGTTTTTCCTACATGTCCCCAGAACTGGAGGGTGGACATACTTCCATTGGTAATTCCCTAGGATGCAACGCAGTTACTTAAAAATCGTGATCCAGGTTTAACTATCTTATTGATTTATAATTCCAGTAATTTTGTTATGCTTGCAGTCTACTAAGGAAGTTGTACTCTGGCTTTTTGGAATGTCCTCGTTCTTATGACAAGTTGCGGTTTGATCCAAGGTACTATCTTGTTGTCTTTGTCCCTTTGTTTGTGGTAGAATCGTTTGACTGATATTCTTTTTTCGATATGATATTTCATCAAATCATCTGAACTTTCAGTAGCAAATACTCTTCCTTTCATTTTCATAGATTTTTCCCAGGAATTTTGTTTTACATGAAGTGAAATATGGAATTTCCATGTTTGGCAACTTTGTCAACTGGAATCGTCCTCAGAAATAGATAGAGAAAACATCTTTGTGAAGGAGAGATACTGTGCTTAGAATCATAATTTGTGTAGGGAATAAAGCTGGAAGCTTCAATAGGTAGTATAGAGAAATTAATTGTTGTATGATGCAACCATTGGCATTTTTACTCAGATATGGTATTTCTAGTAAAAATAATGATTGGAACTAAGAAAAGGAAGAAAGAGCACCAGTGAGGAATGAAAGAATCTCGAGGAATTTTACTGAGGCATTTTTTGTTCTACTTTTGAACTGAAGTTCTTTCTTTAAAGTTGAATTGGTTTGTTTTTTTGAATATTTTTAAGTTGGAGATGAAAAGCCTAAGGCTTTCTTTGGTCATGAGGTGTTTTGGCTTTAAGGCTACTGCTGCAGTGAGTTAATATCACTAAATTTCAAATAAAATGAAAAAATAGCGGGCCCCTACAAAAGTTGGTATTTTCCAAACACTTTTGCTTTTCTACAATGCCAAACAAAGTCTAAAAGTGCTTCCCCTAAGTTAACTTGTAATCAACTAATTTTCTTTCTGTAAAAGTTGCCAGAAGAATTAAAGAGAGAAATCTTCACACCAGTTTCTCAGGTTGCTGAGTCATGATTATATTTGTTTGTCTTAAACAAACATTACAATAAGTTTTTATTTAATTTTGATTGTCAGTGGAGCTATAATTCATCTAATTTTTGTAATTTATGCAGCAACAAAAAGTGCAGATTGTTGGCTACTCATGATGACTATAGCATGCTGTCTAAGCTTCCCAGAGAGAAAACTTCAGTGGTGACGGTACTTAGGAATCCAATTGACCGTGTCTTTAGCACCTATGAATTTTCAATAGAAGTAGCAGCAAGATTTTTGGTGCATCCTAAATTAACTTCTGCTATGGAAATGACTAAACACATACGCACTAGGAATAACGGAGTTAGCACCCTGGATGTATGGCCCTGGAAGTATTTGGTTCCATGGATGAGAGAAGACCTATTTACTCGGGTATATTTGTCCTGTATATTTCTGCTGGATGTCTTGTAAAATGTATTTTGTATTTTTTCCCTTAACCATTTACCTGACCCCACTCCACCCAATGCACATAAATCTTTTTTATCCTTCCTCTTGATGCTATTGATTTTCATTTACTTCCCATAATGGTTCCTAAGTAATTCTTGGTTATCTCAGCTATCTCATAGTTTGGATTTCTTTCCTCCTACTCATATTGGGTCTCATAGGAGATATAAATTCATCTCAATAGAAGGGAAGGCTTCTGGGATGATCAGATGGCTAAATCATGGATTCCATGGAAAGAGCATGAACGGTTTTTTCATATCCCATTGTGAAAAGACTAATCTTGAAACTCTTTCGAGTCCAAAGTCCAAAGCGAAGCACAGAGGCTGCTTGCTTCAATTTGGACTTCGGTGGCAAATGATGAACCTTTGCAGTTCTTTTGACCTTTTTTTAGTTGGATGTTTTTTATTAAAAATAAATAAATAAATAAATAAATAAATAAATAAAGAGCAAGGAGGCAAACTCTATCCCACAAATTGTTGCTTCTTTTTTCCACAAAATCTGATGTTTCTTTCATCACATATCAACCATATTCATGAAAAATACTTTTTAATCTCTCTGTTATAAAATGTTTATTCTAGAAATGAGTAGGCATTGTCTAGGATGTGTTCGCAACAGAATGTGATCCTGAGAGGATTAAAAATAATACTAGTGTTGTGGATTGCTATATAATTACTCTGCAGTTCAGTTTTATCTTGTGGGATAGGTTGCACCATTAGTAATTGTGATAAATTTTACATTTTCTACTCTGCTGAACAGAGGGATGCCAGAAAAAAGAAGGGCTTGATGGATGTTAATGGCAATGACTCGTACAACGTGGAAGAAGTTGCAATGCCATTACAGCAATTCCTTAATGAACTAGTAACTTGGGACATTGTTCACAATGGAGCAACATTCCAGGTACTCTTGCTTGTGGCATCACTTTTATCGCGTTGGGCTCTTGTTTATAATTTTCCTTACTTATATTTAGTCAATGTTTGCATCTTATCTCCTGGAAATACTACTCAACATCTGTTTGAGATTTAGATGCTGATTTTCACTGAGTTTCTGATGGTATTGTAACCATAAAAGTTGAATTGTCAAATTTTGTCATCAATTGTTTTCTGTTACAGGTTGCAGGATTGACTAACAACTCATATTTGGCAGAAGCACATGAGTTGCGGCATTGTGTGCGGAAGTTTAAGATTCTTGGTGAACATGTGCTTCGAGTTGCAAAGGTAATTGAAAAAAGGTTTTTAGAGTGGTGGATAAACTTATTTCATAATATAGGTTTTCTAATAATTGTTCTGCTTACGGTTGCAATCATGGTAGATACTTGTAAATCTTGCAGAGGAGGCTGGACAATATGCTATGTATTGGTCTCACAGAGGACCACAGAGAATCTGCGAAAATGTTCGGAAATATGGTTGGTGCACAGGTCATCTCACAGATAGTAGCATCAAACTCTAGTATGGGGGAACCCTCCAACAACAAGTCCGGTGAGTTGGGTGAGCAGTATCTTCAGTTTTGGGTTCTTATGAACGGCTGCTTTAACTGTTTCACTTATGATACAACAATATAGAGTCATTGAGTTCCTTGAAATTGGATGTTATTAGACATGATAAAGAGTAGAAATAGCAACCTCAAACAAATATGAGTTCAACAGACATGAGGCTGTACTTCATCCTGGGTGTCACTTCTAGTTTCAGTAATGTTTCTGCATTTTAATTTTCGATCTTGAGATAGATCCTGATAAATTCATCTGGCTGTGCTACAGAACAGATCACTTCACTTTCAGATTCTGAGCCTCACAGTAATTACCACCAAGTAAGCAGTATGGACCTTTGCCTTTAAATGAGACACTTGGCATTGACGCATCAATTAACTGGAGTAGCATTCTCACTGCTGCATTTTTTCCCTTCCTGGCTCACAGAATAGAACCTCGGAACAAAAAACTACCGAGAATGCTTCCACTGAAAGTGTCAAAAGAAGTAAGCCAAATGTAAGCCTTTTTGCCCAATAATTGGGTATAATCTATTTCTCTTGTTTTGCCAAGAGGGATAGACTTTTAAGTTCCTTTGTTTCACTTTATTAGATGACCGTGGGAAAACTTATGGGAGATTATGAAGTGTGCATTTCGTCCTTGAAAAAATCCCAATCTCATAGACGCACAAATTCTTTGAAGAGAATCTCGCCAGCAAATTTTTCTAAGGAGGTAAATTTTAAGTTTTTTTAAAAAATCAGTTGATTATTTGTGATCTTATTTATTATCCATTTTCTACATGTCCCTTTCTCATTGTTAGTATTATCATGACCAACAAAATTATCCAGGCGCGTCTTTTGGTTCCAGAAGCAGTTCTCCAGCAGTTAAGGTCACTTAACAACCTTGATTTAGAGCTGTATAAGTACGCTCAGGATATCTTTGCAAAGCAAAGTGAATCTGGTACGAATAAATTGGTTAGAACTTTGAGCCTCCATCTCTCATTCTCTACATCCTGTGTATCTGTCTATGTATAAAGCTTGTTTCTATACGAACTGTTGGCTTTTCATTTAAAGTTACTTTTTATATTTGTCTTGTGCATATTTACAGCTGTATCTGCTTGAGGTTGATTGCCTTTAGTCATCTTTATATAAATCCACATGGTGCCGGAAAAAGGTCAAAAAGTTTGGGAATTAATTTACTTTAGTTTGGCCACCGCCAGCCATCTGTGTTCTTTTTGAAAGAAAAAAGATGTCATGTTTACATGGAATCCTAACATGATGAGTATATTGAATTGCAGGAGGGCCTGAATCTTGAGAGCATGTTTAGTGATTCCTATGTTGGCATCACGCTTTGGCAAGCCCTTTCATTACTTATATCTATTGTCTTTTGACTCTTCTTCTTTCTCTATGTAAATGCTAGGAGAAGAACATCCAAAGTTAAGATATGAATTGATGAATGTTGTTAATTTGACTATTATAGAGACCACATGCTGAAGAAAAAGAAAATATATATTTTGGAAACAAGAGAATTTTAAGAATGACTTCAGTTAGTATCATCCAATTCCAATATAGTTTTCTTTTTATATTCCCAACGACTTGGCCATGTCGTTTTGGTTGGGTGTCTTTATATTATCAGATTGAGATCTGTGGAAACTTTTATTGATATTGTCTTTTGAAATCCATTTATCTGCCTTTTAAATAACAGTATTCAAACTTTTTTTTATTTTTAAAATGTGTTTTTTGAAAATAATTTTTCAAAAAACATCTTTCAACTCAATGTCTTTTTCGTCACCATCTCAACCCAAATTTGATGCGCTGACGGATGATTTTCCTTTGTCCCCCTTTTGAAATCCCTTTGCTGCCAAGCTAGGGCTGCATCCATAGAGAGTACCAAATTGTACAAGAATTTAACACCATCTCATATTTTGATCACGATTTTGTTTTCTAATAAATGGAATTCATGATCATGAGAGATGACAATTACCCTACCAACTGAATTATCTGGCTCTTTCTAGTTTTTTGTCTTGTAGTGTAATAATCATTGAAAAGCATTATGCTTTTCCACATGTAGTTAATGATTACAGTAAAAGATCACAAGAAAAGATCAATGTAAATTTTATTATAATCTTTTTCTCTTTTAACTCATTATTAATGTTAACTTTGGTATGATAATGTTCTAACTCCAATTCCATTGAACGATGATGAGCAGACAGCGTCTGACGATGAGGAGCAGAGCATGTGGCGCATGGAACTTACAACAAAATTATCGGGACCCCAAGACTGAGTTTGTAATGGCAGCTACGACACAACCATTTTCAATCTTTGGAGTTTGAATATTTACTTAATAAAATCGATCAATCAATCGTCGGTGCCCCCTCATCTTTTCATACAAAGAATTTTGTATACATTCAAATTTTATTATTATTATGATCATTGATCCATCGAATTCTTTGATTAATCAATGTTCCTGATGAACCTTCTATTTTATCAAGAGATATATAAAAATAATTTCAAGTGTGACAAAAATAATTTTTAGCACATCATGGTAGATCTTCACATTAATTAAAAAACATAACATCATGATTTTTAGTACATTATGGCAGATCTTAACATTAATTAAAGAACATAAAGCCACAAATCTTATTAATTCCATTTCAAAATATACATCAAATATATCTTTTACTATTACATTTTACAGCCTTTTACTAAAAATATAATTCAAAATATAAGTTAATTTGTACAAATAAATATATATATCTGATATTATTTTTTCAAATTTAATAGTTAAATAAGAGCTCTGAAAAATATACAATAGTATAAATTATCTTTTTTGGCATTTACTTGTATTCGAGTATGGCATATGTATTGGATGAGTTTGAGTGAGTGACTCGGATGTATGAAACTTAAAAAAAAAAAAAATGTAGTTAAATGTATAAGTTTTCTCAAATTATAAAAAGCCAGCTCATATTTCAGCAATATTACTTAAAATTTTTGTGAACATCAATCGACAACGCGTAATTTGCTTAAATTGGAATAAAATCATAAGGAGTAAATTCTTTGATTAATTTTTTGATTTTGAGAGGATCTTAAGAAAAAAATAGTGTATGATGGTTTAATATCAAAACTTTTACAATGTTTATAAGATTGTGTTTAAAATTTTTATAATGCTAAAAATATAAATTTTAATTTATATAAATTAATATTAGTTTTATTTTCTTAAATTTTTTTTTTTTTATTCTCCTGAAGTATTGGATACAGAGTTTTTTTCTCCATTTAATTATGTTTTCGCAAAATCTCACTGTTACAGATGTAAGCTGATTAATAAAAGGACCCACGGTAAACCCATGTGCCCTTTCTCATTTTAAAATTTACTCTCTTTACATAACAATTGCATGCACCGATACACACTGACACATACATACATACATACATATCCATAGATTATACATAAACAAAATCCCTAAAATCTCCAAACCAAGCCACAACACACAGATTCAGTGGAAAAACAGAAAAGAAAGGAAAGGAACCTCGTCCACACCCACAGTTTCTCAAAATGTCGGTGAATTTACCCGACTTATGACATCTCATTTCTTACCAATTATTAATTTCCTTTGTTAGGCTAAAATATCATATTCATCTCTTCATTTCATATTTTCGTCAAAGATCTGTTGGATTCCTGCTTTTCTAGGACTCTCACACTTGCTTTTCTTTATGGTGGTTGGTTTTGGGTGAGTGCTCTGCATTATTGTCTGTTATCTGTTTGGTTACTGAGAAAATGATGGGAAAAAATGAAGTAAATTTTGGTATGTATTTAATGTGTCTCTTCTGGGGTATTCTTGCAGAAGGTAACTTTAACTGAGCTTTCACTTTCTCCCTTACATTGTTTCTGTTTTGGTTTTCCTATATGTTTTGTCACCGAGAAATTGAAGAAAAAGTAGGAGACATTGAAGGGAAACCAGTGAAAATAATTTTTTTTTAGAAATGTTCAATACTGTTCTCGCTTTTAAGAGCTCGAACACCCAACCCAACTATGTTTCAAGATGTCTTCTGGTTTTGGAATTTTTTCCCGCTTCATTTTCTCATTGGCCAAACGGGAATTATCTGTTATTTGCGTGTTTATTTATGGTGGTTGAACCGGTAGATTTGCTTCAGTAATTTTCGTCGGTCAAAATAGAAGTAACAGCTTGAAAATGACGCGATAATTATTTTAAGAATTATCTAATAGGAGGAAGTAGTGGCTTTACCTCATACGAATACGAATATTCTTCTCAAATGAGGAAACTTTAATTAATAGAAGAATATTCTATATTTTCATAGACTGCAATTGGGATATGTTGGGGATTCTCATAGTTTTGGACCCAAATATTTTTATATTACTAATATGATTTTGTTGCTGATAAATAGCGTATATATCTATATAATTATAGCTGGATAAGGTAAATGCATAATGATCTAATCCATAAGATGTCTTTTGATTTTTCAGACTTAATATTAGTTTTATCTAGAAATATTTAAGGCAAATTTTACTACTAGTAAATACATGTTAAACACCTTTGTTTTTATACGTGTATTGGCCCGAGTTTTAATTCCATTCGTATTCTTGAACCAAATTTTTACGGAACTCTGACCAATAGCACGTGTTCTTCCTTTCTGGTTGATGTATGTTTCTTGAATTTGGAAATAACACTTCTATGGTTTTGTTTTGAGATGTATGCGTAGATTGAAGAATAATATGAATACTGATTTTGAGGTTGGGGAGGACTTTTTTGATTTTCCTTTGGAAGATGTGGAAGCAAATGATTTAGTAGTAGAAGATGTGAATGCTGACTTTCAAAACCTTAAGCCGCCACCCTGGGACGATTTATGGGATTTAAATTTATTGGACGAACTAAAAAGTAACCATTTCTGGGTAAGTTTCTTATTTTGCAGTTCAATAGCAGCTTTTGCCTGCAGATATAATCTGAAATTTGCAGTGTTGTTTATTTGGAGTTATTATGATGTGCGTGAAGTTTATTTACTCTTAAAAGTTTTTTGTATGCATTGGAAAGTGAAATTGTTGCAGCCAAGTTTGAGGTTCAAATCCTCTTAAGAGTTGTCTACCTGAGAAATTATGGAGATTATATTAAATGAGAAAAGAGAACTCATATGTTTTATGCTTTTTAGCTGCTGTTAGTGTCATACTGTTGTCAAAGAATTGTTGGAGCAGAGAGTGAGAAAGTAGAGAGGGAAAAGGTATAGAAATCTCAGTGTAGCAAGAATGGTCGTACCAAATTATTTGGCTACCCAACCCCTCTTTAATTTCTTTGTAGTAATTTACGGTGAGAAAATCGATTATGAAGCAAGAGTGTACCATTCACCTTGCTCAGTGCTCGGTTTCAAGGGCTTTCCTTCTATGCATATTCGTGGATTTACTATTTAATTTTCATGTTTGTTATATAGTATATTTTGGGACTAGTTTTGATATCATACTTGGAATACGTGATTGGTTATAATTTTTCGAACTGAAGAAATGAACAGAAAAAGATGGTTTCATCAACTGTGAGATCAGATTTTAGTGGCTTGTCTTCTTGATTAGAAAAAGGACAGGAGCAGTGTACAAGTCTATAAAAGATGTTATTTATCTATGCGAGTCAAATGCAAAATTACCCTATAATCTATGCATTGATTAATTTCTAGGTTGTAATAGGGGCTTTGTATAATCTATATGTTGTGTTTGTTGGCCTCTATCAGTGTGATAAAAAAAATATAACGCCCTTTGAATTTCATTTGTAGCGAGATGAAATTTTAATACATTTGATAAGTTTTAGTCAAATACTACAAATATCTCTTAATTTTCCATCTGCCATTTTGTTTAACTGTTACTCCATTCTGTTTCCAGCGTAACATAGCTCCTCAACCGAAACCACAGCCTGGTTTTCAGTTTCATAGAGCTCCTCAAGTGAAACTGCGACACTGCACCACTGATACATCATCTAGTAGAAGCATTTGCCTCTCCAATAACTCTAATGATGCCAAAGATTCCCAGTTGCTGCAGACTTCCAGTCCAGTCTCTGTTCTTGCAAGCAGCAGCTCATGCTTAGCTGAAAAAACCGCATTTATTAATCCTAAACTTGTCTTTGCAGTGAAGCGCACCCGAAGTAAGAGTCGGCGTCGTGCAACTTTGGATTCGTTCTTTGCTTTCCCTTCCATATCCTCTACTTCATCCACTTCTGAGGAATATGATCCTTCAACTGCTTCCGAATCAGTGTCAGAAATCAATCTCACTGAGAAGTCTACCATGAAGGAACAGAAAAGGAAAAAGAATCTGACAATACTCTCTGGTTCCAGGGAGATTCAGGAACCTTATTTTCAGCAAACAGTTGTACCTAGAAAATGCATGCATTGTGAGGTGACAGAGACCCCGCAATGGAGGGCCGGGCCTATGGGACCTAAGACCCTTTGTAATGCATGTGGGGTGCGCTATAGGTCTGGTCGCCTCGTTCCTGAGTACCGACCTGCTGCAAGTCCCACCTTTGTTCCATCATTCCACTCCAACTCCCACAAGAGGATTATGGAGATGAGAATTAAGGCCAGGAACTAATCCATTTACAGCGAGTCCCACATTTTGTTGCATTATTGCACGCAGAACTAGAAGTACCTCAAGTGGATTTACAGAAGCAAATGAAGGCAGTAAATCACAATGGTTGTTATGAAACATTGTATCTCCAGGCATAATAGAAAATTCATTTGTGTAGCTTCTTGTCTGATTATTGTTAGGACATTAAGCTTCCTAGTAGGGAGCTCTCTTGTTTCTTTTATATCTCGTTGCTGTTTTTTTTTATTAGATTGGTTTTGTACATTAATAGAATAAGAGGTAGGAAATAGGAGAGAGGCCTTTGGCGGGCACATGTTTTTTGTTAGGGGAAAGGCCATAGGATATCTAATTAGGTGGAGAGAATGCGATTATCGGATGTTCAATTTAGTTTTAGTGGCTTGTCTGTCCTCCGGTAGTGCATAATGTGCTTGTCCAATTATTTACGCTCGACTGCCTTTGATTAGGCATGTTGATTGTCGAACAACAAGATGAGGTCTGTTTAAATTATAAGCTATTTGTTTATTGTTTATTGTTACATGCAAAATTTTCCTATTTATTCAAATATTTTATATTGTCTGTAACTATTCACATTTCCTCAAAAAGAATTTACTTGCTGGAATGGACAACAAAAGTTGTTGAGGAGAATCCTGATTTTCCTTTTATTATATTTCCTTGCAGTTGGAATTTCCTGCAGATGTTTGTTTTTTTGACTTGGAAGAGGGGAAAACTTGGGTCTTTTCTAGAGAGTGGAAAAAGAAGGCCGTTATTGGTAAAAATCCAAATATTTGCTCCGAAGGACTAAAGCGCAGCGCCGCTCTGCTACAAAGTTGTATTGACATTGACTGTAGGATTAATTGAGCAGAAGGTTTGTTTTGGCTGCAATTACAATCTTCTATTCCTGATTGACCTTCGCATTCAAGCAAGCGTTTACTACCACTAGAAAGTCCTATTTCTTATTGATCTTGGGTCTACTGCCACCCGAAAGTCATTGTAATGAAATAATCCACTTGGCAATAGGAACCAAGGAAATAATGAAGTGGCCCAAGATTTTGAATTGAAAATTTGGTAGCCAGTAAGGAAACAAATTGATAAAGAACTCTGTATTATACATATACAGAAAGAATGTTATAATATCATCACAACGATAATTGAGAAACAAAATAGAGAGAGAATTGAAGAAGCCATGTTGAACTAGGATATTATGAAGTTCCTTGTACTGGACTGGAGGAGCCATCCTTCTTCAATCTGGAAATAGGAAAAGAAAATTTTGGCCTTTTAAAACTTGCCTCCTCCAGTATAAAATAGAATGCTTAAAATAATTTTCAATCGTTGCACTCATATTGTCTTAGCAGATTGCAGTTAAGCAAAAGCAAAAGCAATAATTTTAAAATGATATATTCTCAAAAAAATAAAGAGTAGAAGGGCCCTACTGTCATTTCTTGATATTAATTTCTTACTTAGGATTTGCGGTAATTGTCCAAAATGAAAACAAAATGAAATACCGTAAAAATAAAATAAAAATGCTTCCATTAAATGAAGAAAAAATGAAAATCAATCCTCCAGATGAAAACATCTAATGCACATTGTTCAATTTATAATAAATAATATTTTTTTAAAAAAAATTATTTTTAAGGGTCAGATGGTAATATTGTCCAAAGGGATAATGCAAAAATACTGTGACAGACTTCCGATATATGAATATACCCTAACAAGTTATGTTATGTTTCTCTCGTTGGGCAGTCTGTCTCTCTGTTCCTGTACCTGAGCCGAAGACATAACGACAGAGATACCTGGTCTGTCTCAGCTGCCGGTCCCACATTTCCACTCATTTGTAACGTCCACCGTCAATAAGGTCCAGATCTTTAAAAACAAAAATCAATAGTATTACCCAATTCATATCGAGACGCGTATACATCGACGGTATGCCAAGTTATCCAGAAGTCAACTAGTACGAACACTGACCATCGTGGGTTGTTTGCTAGCTGTCAATAAAAAAATTTTTAAAATAAATAATTAGAACACATGCGCACAGGGTACATGATAGCATAGGCCGGTGAGAGAATGTGTTTTGTCTTAGGCGGTGTCAGGTAGGTTGTCGTTTTGTAAGGATTTTCCCAACCTAAAATTACGGTTAGGTTTTGACTAAAAATCGCCGATCTTTTGAAGAGGAGAGAGAAATATTATTATAGATTTTTTATTCTGAAAAAGTTTTTGATTC
>JAWDEX010000008.1:435185-451839 GCA_035221805.1 Trichilia hirta | reverse complement strand
CTCAATGAATATGCAATAGATAAATTATAAAACACATGAGATATGTTAGATAAAAGTGTAGTTTGTATGATAAAAATCTATGATGCATGATTTTCTTTTAAAGTTCTTGCCCACCACTGACGTTAGCCTAAAGTGCTTGTGCATCCACATATGATCAATCTCTATAATTCCATTAGTAATCCATTTTTTTCTCACATAAGGTCATTGCCTCCCTTATACGAGCCTCGCTGATGGCGCACTCACCTAGGCAGCCTCTCCGTAGGTCCATCCTTACACTATTTAACTCTATAACTATAGTTCTGACACTCAAAGTGGAGGCCTTCTCAGCCCATACCATATATCAAACAAATCAAATAATAACTTGGCTCACTAGCCATTATCAAACGTATGTGAAAACCATGATATCTCATATAGTATCCAAGCATATCATAATGATTTTACAAAATCATATCAAGTAAAAATATATCCGTCAACCAAAGCCTCGTAATCAAATTCATATATAGTCAACAGGCCATTTATTTCTTTTTAAAGTGATGAATGTGCATTATATCATCATGAATCAAAATAGTATATCCAAGATCACAATTATACAAATATCTGTTTTACAAAAAATATCCATGTCAATGTATCACCATTGGCCTTCGGTCATACACATATATAAATCATAATTCAGGTATCATAGAAATCATTAAAATCTCATGAAAACAAGTGTATCATAAAACATAAGTTTAAATTAATATTTACAACTAAATCCACAAATAAAGAGATCTCCTCTTGGCTTTCACCACAACAAGAAAATTCAACGCCTTTTATGTAATCTCAAATTATAAATTTATAAAATATTTCTAATATCTTATAGCTTTTGAAAATAAAGTTTGTCCACTCACTTTTAAACTATTTTATACACTTAATCATAACTATTCTTAAAACAATTTTTTAAACCAATTGAATAGGTTTTCTGAGAAAATAATAATTATCCACTCACTGTATAGGGAGGGTATATACTCCCTAAATTCTCTGCATCTTTGAGCCTCGCTATTGCTCTAATTATATAAAGTCCTATCATATGACATTGAAACTTATATAACACATTCCCTTACTCTTTGTGCCTCGACACCTCATTACTTAATTTCTCGATACCTAAACTACACATGCATGATAATAACACCATAAATACTATAAATGAAACTCAAATTCAATAAAACTTTATACTTAGGTGAATAGTGCTTATAAACAGTATCCGTAAATCGTATTGTCATCTAAATTTCTATTAATGCTTATTTTTAATCATTCCACCACCTACTTTAATTATTTCTAAGTACATTTATCAAATATATATTCAATTTAGCCTATATTAAGCCTAAACTTTAAGATTTCCTAAATCTAATAACTATAACCGCTAATCTCTATTTACAATACAAAATCAAACTTAAACTAGTTAGAAAACTTACCAAAAGAGTGCTTCTAACTTGATAAGATTGAGTTTCTGTCCAATTATTGCTCAAATTCGGAAAGCCCCAATTTTCTCTATAAACCCTAACTTTTCATTTCTTTTCTAGCTTTAAAAACAAATGCTTAACGCATGAAATTAATAGATTATAGAGCTATAAAATAATGAAAACAAGTTGATTTAGATGTGAAATTTAAAAGAATTTGAGTTGTTGATGAGGAAGAAATTTTCGATTTAGAGAGAAATGAGAGGAGAAGCATGCTACAGTGAGGAGAAGAAAAGAAGCTAAAGAAGAAGAAGATGTTTTTGGATTAGGAGTCATTTAATGAAGGTGAAATGTTCACATTACCCTTATACAGTAAGAATAAAGAGAAATTAAGAAAGGGGTAAAATGAAGATTTCATTTACAAAAGCTTAAAGAACTAAATTCATACCTATTACTTTTGACTTGAATAAATTTTCTAGATTGATTCATAAATGGTTGAAATTTTTCTCAATAGAATTATCATTCCATTATATTTCATTGAAAAAAAATGGCTCGTTATTCAGACTTCCCGATCAACGAAAATTTACATTTGAAAATAAGGTGTTCAGAATAGCTTAAGGACTAAATTTTGGACCTTATATTTTCTACCTCTATAACTTTTCCAATTTAACCTATAAATTATTGAAATTAATATCAATAGAATCCTTATTCCGTTAGCTTTTATTTAAAAAAAAATTGTTCATTAATCGGACTTTTAGATCATCGAAAAACTGCATTTGAAGGTGAGGTAAGCAGGGAAGAAAGGCAAACTCGCTGCAGTAAGCTGCCTACTCGCTGCAGCGGGAAATTTTCTTACTGCAGCGAGAATTCCCTCATTGGAGTGGGTGATTTCTTCGCTACAGTGAGAATTTTCACGACAACCACTGTTCCCTCGCTGTAACGGGAATTTTTCTACTACAGCGGCTAGTTCCTGTGCTGTCCTGCTTTCTACTTACGAGTTTGCAACCTCGTTTCTCTCTCGTTCGAATTCTAATTTACTCAAAATTTGATTTTATAGAATTCTGAATCTATCTATTTTCATATGAAATTAATAGATTTGAATTTGGATTATGAAAATAAGAGAAATTTATGTTTGAAGTTTGAGTCTGCGAAAAAAGCTTTATAACTAAAATTTTCTAACCGCTTTAAAACTTTCTTGAATTCTTCCAGATCACCAAATAAGCTAATGTACAACTAATAAATTGATAAAAAGATAAAAATAGGCACCCAAAAATAAATTTTATAGAATGAAAAAAATATTCCTGAAGGATAAAATGACGAAATTGTCCTTAATTTAAAAAATTAGTGTTATACTGAGGTAGTGGCCATCTAAGTGAGTGTTGTATCACCGGAGTCGGTATAAAAGAGATGATAATCTCATTTGTAATAGAGTGGTCTATTAGACGAAAATGTAAAGGATATTTATGTGTGAATTCACGGATTATTATAGACCAATGTCAGTGGTGAGCCTAGTTTTATATAAACTCATGTATTAGTTTATTTCATCATATAAATTAGATTTTTTTATAAATTTTATTATTTTTAAATTACATAAAAAACTCATTGATAGCTTAAATTTACTTTTAGCCAAAGTAAACACTAAAAAGGAGACCTGTCCAATGATTTCTAATACAGGCCGTGATTTTTGTTGAAATAAATTGATTTTATTTAGCCCTTAAAGGTATTCTTAACATGTTTAATTAGAAATATTTTTATATGTTTATATATATTTTGTATTTATTCACGGAGTATACTCTCGTATACTCACTCCTCACGCTTCAATTTTAAGTATTTGTGAATAAAGTAAAGAATTAATTAAAAGCGATAATCATTTCTTTAAGATTAAAAAATTTTAAGTATAATTTTTATCTCAACTCACTATTTTTACAGGTCCTTTGGATGTCGTTTAATAATTTTATTTATTATTTTTAATATTTTAAAAATATTATTTATTTTTAAATTAGTTATATAATATTAAATTAAATTAAATATTTTATATTATTTAAATTTTTAATTAAAATTTAAAAATAATGATACTTAAAGTTTATGAATTTTTATATTATAATTTTAACTCAGTAAAATTGTAATGCAAGAATAAGCAAAACTTTTACGTGTGGAACCCACTTGAATCGTGACAAAATAACTAAGTTTGGAGCAAAAATGGAAAAACATTTTCAATTTTCCAATTCCATTCCGTTCCATTTTCGTCCAAAGCTCGAAGGCTATTTCCATTTTCACTTCAACAAGGAGGACAACTAACAAATGCATTGTATTTAATTTAAATAATTATATATAAATTAAAATAATAAGAAATTTTGTTAACATAATGTAATCAATCACCCACTACAATTCTTACCTTTCTTATAAAAATTCTTAAGCTTACAAACACACAAATAAAATATTTTAACGATTTCATATCAAAATTATTGTAAATTATTATTTTTAAAACTAAAAAATATATATACAAAATTAAAATAATATAAAAATATAATAAACCGCTCAAGTGGTTGTTTGAATTATCAAATCAAACTCTTTCGTTTAATTTTTAACAATAAAAAAAAGGAAAAGTCAAAAGAAAAAACATCAAACACATTCATTTGTTAGCTGGTGGGCGTCCGTGTCAAGTGAAATTGCGAATGTGCGCATGGTATCGTTTTTAGTTGATTTATATAAGAGTACAAAACACCAAACGAAGGGAAAGGTAACGGACGGAGGGAACTTCAGATAAAGCAAGGACTTCCAGACATCCCTAAGGGCTAAAGGCGATCCAACTTTTTCTCGTCGCCAAATCAAAAAAATCGTTGAAGTATATTCACGGGCGTGTCCATCAAACGATAGCTTCGTTACTAGGCGTGGGCAAAGCCACATCGAAAATTCTGTAGTTAATTTCTTTTTTTAATTCATTAGTAATAATTTTTAATTATATTATTGCAATATATAATTTTTTAAATTAAACATTTTAATGAAAGATCTGAGAACTATAATGAAAGAATTGAAGAAAATAAAGAGATTAATTATAATACATTTTTATTGTACTCTAATAAATTGAGGGTATGATTTTAAATTTAAATGTAAAATTTAGTTCAACACTAATAATAATATTATTCGTTTTAGATTATTTTATAAGTTGCATATTTTTATTTTTAGTAATAAATTAATACTTATTTTAAAAAATTTTATTAATAATTTAATTTTATGTTTACACGTACATGATTTAATAATTTTTTTCTTATTTCAATATAAGAGTTGATTTATTTTTATTCTCTGCCACCTTAATAATTTACTAAAAGTCTCCTTTTATTTATATTTTTTTACTTGAGAGCCACTTTTCATCCGTTAGGATTAAGCCATTACAGACATATTAGCTTTAAACTATTTTATCTTTGAACCATTGTTATTATTATATTGGAAGAGATTTAACTCTGATATTAATTATAAAACTTGGCATAACACTATTAATGATATTTTTTGTTTTAATCTAATTTTTAATATTGCACAATTTTGTCTTTAATAATAAATCAATATCCATCTCAAAAAATTTTATTGTCAATTTAGTCACAACATCGTATATATAAGTCCAATAACTTTTTCTCTTATTCTTTTGTAGGATCCGATTCGTCTCTACCTCTAGCCTTCTTAACAATTTGATAGGAACCGCTTCTTATTTAAACCTTTCCGCCCAAGCTTTATTCTCCGTCTTCTAAGATCAGGTTATTACACTAAAAATAAAAATATTAAATTTAATATAATATTAAAAATATAAAAATTTATATAAATTATACATAAAATGTTTGACAATATTACATTTATTATAAAATTTGACTTAAATTTTAATTATTTATATTTTATTATAATAAATCTAATTACTAGGGGTGTGCTTTTAATTTTAAAAATTCAAAAATATCATTTTTGATATAATAATAAAACTATAATTTTTATAAAAATTTGATTTATTAAATTTAATGAAATATCTGGCAAAATTGACTGCTTAATAGCTAATAATTTTATTTTATAGATCATGTTGTGAATAAAATTACCAACATTCGATTGCCATTATTTCATAAATATAATAATAAAAATGTTTACAAGCAGGTTGTTATAACTTTTAACAACTTACTGTATTTTTTTAATATTTATAATAATCTTGTCTATGGTCATGTTATATTAATTGAAACTATTAAGGAGGATATATATATACACTTTTCTATAATTTTTTGAAATATCACTTATTTTTTTATTAAAATTTTATGACAAATATCTCTTATAATTGTTTAATATATTATTTATCCTCTTATCCTAATATTTATAATAAATACCTCTATAATGTAGAGAAGTAACAAATTTTTTTTAATAAAAGAATACAAATTCTTATTTTTTATCATATAAGTCCTTAATTTTTATTATATAAAACTTAAAAAAAAAATTAAATTTTTTAAAAAATATTTTAAATTTAATTTATAATTTTAATACTTTAATTTATAATATTTTATACTAAAACATTTATAAATTAATTTTAAAAAATTAAATTTAAAATATATTTATTTATACCCATAAAAGATTATTAATTAATTTTTATATTATAATTTGATATATAAAACATTTTATTTTATTTATATTTTAAAAAATTAAATAAGAATAATTTAAATAGTTTAAATGAAAAATAATTGAATTTAAAAAGAATTAAATTAAATTTATGATTTTAATACTTTAATTTATAATATTTTATACTAAAAAATTTATAAATTAATTTTTAAAAATTAAATTTAAAATATATTTATTTATATTTATAAAAATTTATTAATTAATTTTTATTTTACAATTTAATTTATAAGAATTTTATTTTATTTATATTTTTAAAAGCTAAATAAAAATAATTTAAATATTTTTATTTAAATTATTAAATGGTTATAATACTTTATACTGTAAAAAATTTTAATTTATAATTTTATAATCATAAGCACGTTTAAAAAGAATTTATCAAATAAAAATATAAAATTATAAATTAAAATTTTTATTTTATAATATTTTATACTAAAAAGTTTATAATTTAATTTTTAAAAATTAAATTTAAAATATTTTTATTTTATATTCATAAAATTTATGAAATATATTTTATTTATGAAATAAAAATAAAAATATTTAAATATTCTCCTGACTTTTATTTTTATTTTCATAAATATAAAAATATAATTCCTTAAATTTTTATGAATATAAAATAAAAGTATTTAAACGTTTTTCTGACTTTAATTTTTATTTTTGTGAATATAAAAAAATAAACTTATAAATTATTATAAATATAAAATAAAAATATTTAATTATTCTCCCACCTTTTTTTTACTTTTATGAATATAAAAGGATAAATTCATAAAATGTTATAAATATAAATAAAATCATTTAAACATTCTCTTAGCTTTAATTTGTGGGGGACATTTTGATATATTTTATTGTTATTTTTAAAAATTGAATAAAAATAATTTAAATATTTTTATTTAAATTTATGAATGACTATATATTTTTCAAATAAAAATAAAATAGAATTTTTATAAAGTGAAATTATAAAATAAAAATAAATTCATAAACTTTTATTAATGTAAAATAAAAATATTTTAAATTTAATTTTTAAAAATTAAATTTAAATTTTTTTAGTGTAAAGTATTATAAAACAAAAAGTTTGATTTATAATTTTATATTTATATTTGATAAATTCTTTTTAAAAGTATTTATGAATATAAAATTATAAAATAAAATTTTTTATTATATAAAATATTATCGTCATTCAATAATTTAAATAAAATATTTAAATTATTTTTATTTAATTTTTAAAATAAAATAAAATATTTATAAATTTACATTATAAAATAAAACTAAATTCATAAAATTTTATGAATATAAAATAAAAATATTTTAATTTTAATCTTTAAAAGTTAATTCATAAAATTTTTTAGTTAAAATATTATAAATTAAGGTATTATAATTATAAATTAAATTTAAAATATATTTTTTTAAAAATTTATATGATAAAAGTAAAAAGTTTATATGATAAAAGTTTATATTTTATTTTTTAATATAATATTTTTTAAATTATAAGAATATATATTATAAATATTATAATAAAAATAAATAATATTTTAAAAAATTATAAAAAATTTTTGTCACAAACTTTAAATAATATTTAAAAAATTAAAAGGATATCTTTCATTCTCCTTTAATTACAACATCAAATCTGGCAACACTTTTAATTCATTAATTTTATTTTCCTGATTGTTTTCCTTTTTTTATTTACATATAACTGAATGCCACAATTTTGAATTAATTTGATTTGATTGCTATGTTATGTACAGCACGCGCTTTGAATTGAACAAGAAAAAACAGGAAACCAGACCAGGCTTCACAGCTGACGACTCCTCGCGAATTGGTCTGGTCACTGGTCGCTGGTCGCTGGTCAGTCCCCACTCTCCAGTCCAGCAGTCTACCTACTTAACCATGGTTAGTCTGACAACGTAAGACACAATTAACCTTGGTTAATACTTTACCTTTGTTTCGTTAGTAATATTATACTGCTTCGATAGCAGAGAACAGTGAATAATGTCTCACGTAAGCTCTTTATTTATTCATTATTTTTACTGGGGCATTTTCTCGAACAGTATCTGCGCATTAAAATCGCGATATTTTAATTCAGCCAGTAATAAATTCTCTCGTTTAATAAACTATTATTTATTTATTTATTTTTAGTTCAAGATTTTTCCGTTTATTTTGTTTTGTTTTGTTTTGTTTTGTTTTTAGCTTTGGTTCCTGAGAGAGAAACGAAAGGAACTGAGAGAGAGATACCTTTAGCTTGAGATATTAACAAAACAAAAAAGATAAAAAGAAAGTTAAAAAGCGGTGAGATAGAAAATCTCTGAAACAGATGATTCGGTGGACATCCACTTACCAGATGCTATTTGTTATCATCTGATCGCCGATTAAACTCTTGCTTGTCCTTGCACGGAAAATTAAAGGCAGAGAGACTGTCTGTAGGAGAAGAAGATAAGATTCAAAGAGCACAGTAAGAAGAGTTCACATTTCAGGCTCTTCTTCTCTTTCAAATTTTTTTAAAGGGTTGATTGGGCGATTCTTGCTTATTTGTAGCTGTGTTTAGAATCTTGGAAGAGCTATCATGTCTATATAGCAAATGCTAAAAGTTTTTTTTATGTTTAGTGATAAAGTTGCAGACTTTGACAGAAAGAGAGTGTTTGGGAGAGATTAAAGTGTTGAAATTAAGGGTTTTGTTGCAATTAAACCAAGGTAAGCGATCGTTTTTCAGTGAAGTTGTTTTGTCTTCTCAACTCTTTGTTTTAGCTTTCATTTATGACCCTTTCGCTTAAATTTGATGATTAGTCATTTGCTCACTCACCTACAGCAATACGTAGTAGCAAAATTTAAATCTTGAAGCTGGAACAATTGTCCCGTAGAATACAAAGAAGAAAACAGAAGAAGCCATCAAATGAAGGAGGTTGAGAAGAGCATTGATGCGCAATTATGGCACGCATGTGCAGGATCCATGGTGCAAATCCCTCCATTAAACTCCACAGTGTTTTATTTCCCTCAAGGCCACGCTGAGCACTCTCTTAGCTCTGACAATTTCCCTTCTTCAACGCCAATTCCGCCTCTCATTCTTTGCCGTATCACTTCCCTTAGGTTTTTAGCCGATTCTGAAACTGATGAAGTATATGCAAAGATAAGACTGATTCCTGTGCCAGCTACTGAGATGGATTTTGAAGATAATAATTTAAGTTTAAACCCTATTGGGTCAGATGGCGGAGCAGAAAAAACAGCATCTTTTGCTAAAACGTTGACACAATCTGATGCTAACAATGGGGGTGGGTTTTCTGTGCCAAGGTATTGTGCTGAGACTATTTTTCCGCGGTTGGACTACACTGCTGATCCCCCAGTCCAGACTGTCGTGGCTAAAGATGTTCATGGAGAGATTTGGAAGTTTAGACATATTTATAGAGGGACACCCAGAAGGCATTTGTTGACTACTGGGTGGAGCACGTTTGTTAACCAAAAGAAACTCGTTGCTGGTGATTCTATTGTGTTCTTGAGAGCTCAAAATGGGGATCTATGTGTAGGGATTAGGAGAGCAAAGAAAGCAATTGGCCATGGAAATGATTCTCTATCTTCGGGGTGGAACTTAAATTATGGAAGTTGTGTTACTGTTAATACTTATGGAGGATTTTCGTGTTTACCGAGAGAAGAAGAGAACAAGATGGTGAAAAATGGGAATATGAACTTGAATTCCAGTGGAAATTTAAGGGGTTATACAGGAAGAATGAAACCCGAGATGGTTATGGAGGCATTGGCACTAGCTGCTAGCGGGAAACCGTTTGAGGTTGTGTATTATCCCCGTGCAAGCACACCAGAGTTTTGTGTTAAAGCATCTGCTGTGAGGGCGGCAATGAGGGTCCTGTGGCACTGTGGAATGAGGTTCAAGATGGCTTTTGAAACAGAGGATTCTTTGAGAATAAGTTGGTTCACGGGGACGATATCATCTGTTCAGGTCGCTGATCCTGTACGCTGGCCTAAATCGCCATGGCGGCTTCTCCAGGTATAATTCTGTGTTGAATCGTTAATATTTCTAAATTGGCATCTATTATTTGATATTTCCTTTTGGAAATTGTTCTCTCCTTTTTAAGCTTGTGATCCTGTTTGTAGGTGAACTGAATTTGAGTAGATTAATGTTCTTTAATAATACGTTAGACTTCTTTATTCACATCATTGTCCGGTTTGTGCACCGGTATTTATAGGCTGGGTGAAGTAATGTGCTTATAGACTGAAGTACATTTGAACCAAGCAGCCCACTGCTTTGCAATCCTAATGATCCTTACTATACCAATTAATAAATCCACCTTTCAAGTTGGTGTATGCGCACTAAAATGGTCGTCTTATTTGCTTTGGAATTTTAAATTTGCTGGGATTCGTTTTATGTGCATGTTTCTCCATGTGGTATGGCTGTAAACTTTACCTGAAATACCTATTAATTGTTTCTCTTAAAACAGGTTTATGGCGTGACTTGTGGAATTCAGTAGCTCTCATTTTCTTTATGGTTCATGACGGTGTTACAGAACAATATTGTTTCAATGTTAAAATGTATTTTCACTTTAATAGAAAATGTCAAATATGCTTAGTTGCTAGGTTCTTGCCGTTTCACCTTGTCATTCCAGATGAAAGAATATCATCCTCATCGTGAATGACAAGAATCACATGCATCATGCTTGACCTTGTACTTTACTTGGCTATCTTTGTTGTCAATAAATTGATTTGGGGACTGAAAATACAGTGAATGCTCTTTACCGTGCATGATAGAAATAATCCATTTATTCTGTTATAAAGAAATCGCAGTTACAATCAGATATTACACAGTGCATTTATTCAATGTAGTAGAAATTATTTGATCCATTATATATGTTTCATATATTTCATATTAGAAGAAAAGTTTATTGTATAGAAATTGCATGATATTTGCCTTATGCATCATTGGAAGAAACGTGTTTGTAGCTTAATTTCCTATATACAGTCATGAATTTAGATGCTTAAGGTAAATTTTAATGTGTGCACAGGAATTATGCTTCTCCTAGCTAAATTTTTGTTTTAAGTTACGAGTCTTTGGTTCGTAAATACATTTTTCCTCATTCTCTTTCTGGTTCAATTATTTTTCAGGTTCAAATAATTGAATGGTTAATAATTCATAATAATGCATTTACTTTGCCAATTGTTTACTAATTATATGATTGTGGATTTAATTTTACGATTCAGAGAATGTTGCGTTGTAACTGTAGAGTACATCATTCCTTCTGCTTTTTAACTTTAAGCAAATGCAATTGTTCCTCAGGTTAAGCAATAAGTGTCTGCCTATCCATTATAATTGTGTTTCAAAGATAAGACAATATCATAAACTCTGGCTCATGCGGTCTTGATGCATCCTTACATCCTTTTCCAAATATCTTTGCAGGTGACATGGGATGAGCCAGATTTACTACAAAACGTGAATCGTGTCAGCCCTTGGTTGGTTGAACTGGTATCAAACATGCCCGTTGTCCACCTATCAGCTTTTTCACCACCAAGAAAGAAGTTTCGGCTCCTGGAACAATTAGACTTTCCTCTTGACGGCCAATTCTCAATGCCGTCATTTTCAGGCAACCCCCTTGGGCCCAGCAGCCCTATGTGCTGTCTATCTGACAACACTGCTGCAGGCATACAGGGAGCCAGGCATGCTCAATTAGGAATATCTTTATCAGATTTCCATCTTAACAACAAACTGCAGTCAGGGCTATTTCAGTACAGCCTCCAGCAGTTGAATACGATTTCTAAAGTTTCTGATGGCATCCTGACAAGCCACCACACAAGCAGTAATGAGAACTTATCTTGTTTGCTGACAATGGGAAATTCTAGTCAGAATTTGGAGAAATCTAATGGAGCAAAAAAGCACCAGTTTTTACTCTTTGGTCAACCAATACTCACCGAGCAGCAGATCTCTCATAGCTGTTCCAATGATGTTGACTCACAAGGTTTTGCGAAAAGTTCATCAGGTGGTGGTACTTCAGCTAGATTGAAAGTGTTTTCTGATGGTTCAGGATCCATTCGTGAGCAGCAAATTTCCCCAGAAAAGTCTTTTGGTTCTAATTTTTACTGGAACCAGGGATTACAAGCTACTGAGCCTAGCCTTGATATTGGTCATTGCAAGGTGTTCATGGAGTCAGAGGATGTTGGACGAACTCTTGACCTGTCAGTTCTGGCTTCTTACGAAGAGTTGTATGGAAGGCTGGCCAACATGTTTGGAATAGAAAGATCAGATATGTTAATACATGTGCTCTATCAAGATGCATCTGGTGCTGTTAAACAAACTGGCGATGAACCATTCAGGTATCTTTTGCGCAAACCTGTTTCTGTAGTATTATCGTCTTTTGGTCTTGCATATTTTTCTGTTCAGCTTCATAAATCTCTGCGACTATCTCAGTTTGCAAGTATAGGTGCAGTAAACTTCCTGTCATATTTCTCTGATTTCTTTTTCCCTATTGGCACTGCAGTGATTTTATGAAAACAGCAAAAAGATTGACGATTCTGATGGGTACAGGCAGTGACAATGTTGGAAGGTTAGAGAAAAATGATGCTGCTGTTTGGTTTTAGTTGTTATTTTATCTGCTTACTAAAAGTCAAGTCCATTCCACAAACTATTGAGTGAGAAAAAGATGATTTTGGATGTTATATATTAATCTTTCTAGGCTATGTATACTTCTTAGTTCTCATATGAAATTTGTGGGATAGATTATATGTTGGCTTTAATGAATTCTGTTGACTGATTAGGGGTAAATAATGTTGATCTGCAGGAGCTGGATTACGGGGATGAGGACTCCTGAGAATGGATTAGATGCTCCCAATAAGACAGGTCCCTTGAGCATATTCGCATAGTTCTCAGCAATTGTGAGCCGATGACAAAAAAGATGAATGGATGTTAAGAATTTGTTAGTTGTTCGTTTACTATAAGTTAGCAGAAACAGGATTTTAAACCGCTTTTGTTAGTGATGACTGCAGAACATGCTTCCTTACAGTATGCTTTTCCATGTTTGACTGTATATTAATGCTTCTTATTATGCTAATATGCAACATTTTATGTTTGCCATAATTTGATTAGGACTCTACTTATGCTTGTTAATTCCTGATTAAGGTTGAAGTTCTATTTTATAAGCTTTTGAGAGGATAGTGTATTGTTGATGAAGGTTCATTTTCGTGCTTGTCTGTTTCTTTGTCACCCAATAATTGGAGTATCCATAATTATAATTGATACAATTTAAACATGTTTTATTGGATCTGCCAAGTGGCACAACATTATCATGTTTTTGAGCTTCATAATTATTAGATTCCAGCATCTTCATGTTTTTGCGCTTGCGGTTTGAAGAAGTAAAGATAAGTTCACATATGAGGAAGATTCCAACAAAACTTATGGACAAATAAATCCACCCACTCCACTTCATTCATTAATTCAGTTATTCTTTATAATAAATTCATAACATATAGTTAATAGCTATGCATGATAATTAATAGTTTTTTCATAGCTGTTGTGGGGTCATGACTACCCTGCCTTTTGGTGGGTCTTGTTCGTTTGAGGGATCAAGCTACTTCCTTTGTTATCAATACTATTATTAGCCTGGCATTTTGTAATTTACAAACAGAAAATTTGTGATTTAAAAGGTAAAATATACAGTGTGTGAATTATGTTATGTAAATCTTACTTCACAGATTGTAAATTGTAAAATTACCAATCATAATTGTGATAAATGGGTGAATTTTTAAATCGTTGGTGTTATCTAATTTACAGGGATTAGCATCAGGTCAACAGAACCTGAGATTCTTTATTATTATTATTATTATTGCTTTGTGATCTCAAAAAAAACTTGTCAATTGGGATCTGATCCGAAACTCCGGAAAACAATGGAAGAGTTTTTATGACGGTTCAAGCGAAGCCAGTTTTGATCTGGTTCTGATTATGATTCATGTTTTTAGATCTCAGAGTTTCAATTTTACAAACACAAGACCCTGTTTACAGTCCCAAATGCGGCAATTTACGAGGGTTGTCCTCTAAACATTAATTAATTAATTTGATAATCAGTTAATTAATTAGCAGGGGAACACACAAGTGAGGACGGGGCCCATTTGCAACAATAAAAAGAAGTTGAACGATCAAATCCACGCCCCATGTGCGGTCCCATACCTGTCGTCTTTTGGGTAGTGCTCACATTTAGCATAACATACTCTTATGCATCGTGGAAGGTAAATAGTAATTGGTCAATTTTCGTTGGTTTTGAAGTTAATGGTCAAGCAAAGGCCACCCTATAAATTATTGTTGGGTTGAAATGAACAAAAACTTGTGACTTTATTCAAAGCATTTATTATCATTTCCATATATTTTGTCAAATGTCTTCAGTTCCAACCCTTAAATTGTGGGATATGGTTACTTACTCACATTGGGATATGACATTTGTATCTTTATTTGATCTTTTTACATTTTTATTTTTTATTCTCATCATCAATTACATTTTCTACAACTCACCACAAAACCTAGCCGGCCGCCTTATCATCTAGTTTTATTGTAAAGTAAAATGAAAGTAGTTGGTATAATGTTCTACGGATATAATATGTTTTAAACTTATTTCTTAACTGTAATGATTAAATATATTTACTTCTTAACTGTAATAATTATTGCAAATATATTCAAGTGACATTTCCTTATTTGAAACACAATTTCACTTTATATATACATATATGTATGTAATTTTTTATCTATTTTATTTTCTTTGTATTGCTATGCTTGAACATATTTTTAATCATTTAAATAAAAATATTATTAAATTATTTGAATTTCATGGTATATCCCAACCATTTAGAACCTAAAGGCAGCATGAGTTTTAAAAAAAATGTCATTAGCAGTACCTTGACTAAGCTGAAGTCATAATTCTTGTATGAATTAATTTCTTCAAGAATTCAAGAGCAACTACGAAAAGAAAAAAAAAATTACTACCTTGAACTCTGAATCCAAAAATATATATATATATATATATAAATTGAAAGAGGTGTTAATGATGTCGTATTTTGGGACTTTCAACTATAAATAGAAATAGACATAGAAATTATTGGAGACAAAAAGATAAAGACTAACGCAAGATCTAAGAACCACACGAGGAAAGGAGGGAAGAAGGAGAATGAGACAATCTCAAGCTCAGCAAAGTGATTTCAATAATTAAGTAAATTAGTATTTTTTTAATAAATTTTAAATATTCGAATAAATGCATTTACAAATTATATCTATCATATTGTTTTAAAAAATTACGCCAAAATATTGCGATGATCCTTATTGATGCTAATATTCAGAATGTGTTGCGTAGATAGTTAGGACACAAATGAATTTCAGCCAAAGACAATTTGATTATCTTAGTAAGAAACACCTTAAAAAATAGAAGAAGATGTCTTTTTAAACTCCATTAATTCGTGGGCTAAAAAAACAAAACTAGTCAAAGTCATTAGGGAGGTCACCGGCATAAACGTTTCGATTGTTAAGTAAGTTGAGAAATAAAAGAAGTAATAAAATATACATAAGAAAGTGTAGAAACTAAAAAGATCGTGATAGTCTAACGGCATCTCACTACGAAAAGATATCTTATCTTGAACCGTTCAAGGATACAAGTGAGAGAATAATAATTCTCTTCTATATTTAATACATGGAAGTATGCAGCAATGGCTACTTTGCCATTTTTTCTTGCAAGTACATGAGCTTACATGTTTTCTTGGCAATATTTTGTAGGTATCACCTGTTTCGTATTCGTGCACTGTGTTTTATTCATGCAATATATGTCCAATGTAGATTCATCGAAGTGAGTCCCACGCCACCACTGACTCATTTACAAGTGTTAATCATGCAACATGTTGAATGAATTATCTATAATTTCTCACATTGTTAGTGCCACAACAGACAATAATTCTCTTTAACTTTGGGTTGATAATATAGATGAAGGGATTCCAAATATCTATTTTTTTGGCTCAAATTTTAGAGGTTCGAAAGATCACTCTCATAAAATTAGTAGTCCTTACTTTTGGCGATATTTATTTTGATACTA
Source organism: Trichilia hirta (assembly GCA_035221805.1). Lineage (NCBI taxonomy): Eukaryota > Viridiplantae > Streptophyta > Magnoliopsida > Sapindales > Meliaceae > Trichilia > Trichilia hirta. The sequence continues at coordinate 435,716 of JAWDEX010000008.1, read as the reverse complement.
ATTTTTGGTAATTTAGGAGAACAACGTCTATTTGTTACTTGAGATTTATTTACTGGCTCCGTTTGGCAAGACTCGTCCTGTTTTGCCTTCGTATTATTTTTAGGCAAAAACAAAAGTGTTGATGAGACACAACAACATCTACATTTCAATGCTAGCGAAATATCTCATCATATTAAAATATTGCATGCAACACAAGTCGTTTAATAGGTAATCATTGTGCTACTCTATGTTACTAAACCATGATTGTGAAATAACTTGTTTGTTACCTGGACACGTCGTCTACTGTTAAATCAATCGTCCATTTTTCAATATTCGCACATACCTTGATAATTATAAATATAGTACCCTTCGACCATAAAAAAAGATAGAGAGACTAAAAAATGTCTGGCTCATTCACCTGTGTCGGTATGTCTACAAAAACACCTATACATAGTTTTGCACATGCTTTTTTTTTTTTTTTTTTTTCTCCTCCATCTCTTTGATCTAAGGTCTCACTTAAGTTTGTACCCAAGGCGAGATCTAACCATTCCT
>JAWDEX010000008.1:411066-435085 GCA_035221805.1 Trichilia hirta | reverse complement strand
AATTAAAGAATATAAAAATAAAAATAGGGGCATGATCACCCCACAAATAATATAATAAATAAATATAAAGAAAGAAAATAAAACATTCATAGAAGAAATAGAAGGAATGAATAATTATAACAACATAAACATATTATTAATAAAAGAAAATTACATAATTAAAGAGATACAAGAAGAAAAACATTCTAACCTTATGTTTTCTTCTTTCTCTTCCTTATTTTCTTTTCTTTCTTTCTTTCTCTCAAAATTTTTTCTTACACTTTCTCTCTTACTAGCTCAATTTCTCTCTCATTTCTAGCTTGATTTTCATAGAGTAAAATGACCTGATATTTATAGACAAATCTTGAGAACAAAATATTGATAATGGCTATCAAATGGTTGATTATTAAATGAATTTGTTGACAAATTTGAAAAGAAATTTTGACAAATGCATTTGATAATTTTAGCCATTATAAAAATCATCATGGATGACCTTAAAGATCAATGATTCAACTTTCGTGATAAACATCAAAGTTGTAGATAAGTTTTTTAGCTTTGACCTGAGACTTGTTTCAGATTAATCTAATATTTCTATCAAAAGTTATTGCAAAACATTAAAGAAAGGTTGGGTTGGGCTATAATAACAAGTAGGCATATGATGGGCCTCCAAAATGAGTTTTAAAGTATAGCAAAGAGTCAAAACTGAAGCTTAACCCAAACATAAATATTTTATTCCATTGAGATATCTTTTCAAAGCCACTTATATCAAATAATTTTGAAATTTTTACCAAAAGTTATAAGTATAACATTAAAGTAAGGTCGGACTGGGCCAAAATAGTAATGGGCTTATAGTAGGCTTCAAAAATAAGCTTGAACATATGATATGAATTTAAAATTAAAAATTGGACCAAACATAAAAGTTTTATATCATTGAAGTAGCTTTACAAAGTTACTAGTTTCAAATAATTCTAAAATTGTTATTCAAAGTTATGGATAAAATTTTGAAGTTAGGTCAAGCTTGACCTGAACAGTCTTGTGCTTAAAAAATGACTATAGAAATGCTATATCAATTCCAAACTAATGGTTAGTGCAAACATAAAAATTTTAACCTATTATTTAAACTTTCCATTAGGTTAAGAATTATCCTAATAACTCTTTTGGTTGAAAAGTTATGCTCTATTTATGAATCCTGCATCGAGAGAGAAATTAAATAATAATTACTAATAAAATTAAGTTTAAATCTAAAATAACAAACTTATTTATATCATAATATACATATTCTAATACTAATAACAACCTTTGGTAATGATTTAAAACAAAAATTCACAAATAAGGTATCTATTATTACACTTTTCTTCGAAATATTTAAATAAGTAAATTCTCCAAAAAAATTATAAAAGCACAAATCATAAACTCTTTAGACAAGAAATTTATAAACCGTCTTTTATTGTACAAAGTGGCACATTAGTTATGAGGCATAACGTCAAAATTATTCTTATTATTTCATTAGAAGTAATATTCCTTGGGTTTTAATTATTACATCTTTAACCTAGTTTATAGACCAATGATTCCCAGACCAATTGGTCTTAGGATATTAGCTATTAAGGCAACCCTATGAGTCTTTTCAAGTTATAAATGCTTATTATTACTATTTTGTTTTATTTTTATTGTTATTACTTTTTTTGAAATATAAGAATTATTTTATATAATTAAGAATGCCACTGGAGCACAGCTCATCCCTAACCCTTACCAACAATACTTGTATTTAATTTTTTTCTCTTTCTTTTTCTTTTCAACCTAAGTCTTGCTCTATATGGCTAAGTATGCCATTGGGGTACATCTCACTCCTAACCCTTGCCAATAATATTTGTATTTAGGTTTCTTTTTTTTATTATTTTTTTTTAATACAAAACTTGTTCTATATAGCTAAATATGCCATTGGGGTACAGCTCATCCCTAGCCCTTACCAACAAGGCTTATATTTATTTTTTTTTCTCCTTTTTTTTATCAATGCCCTTAGATATTATTTCAAATGAAATCTTTAGAATAAATTATATAAAATTTTCTACTTGTAACCTATAATTATGTGCTAAAGTGTGTATGTGATAAGAATGACTTATAAAACTCTTGTATAATAAGTTTATAAAGAAACAAATAATAAAATAAGAATTTATAAAATTTAAATAACTTAAATTGAAGCAAATAACAAGACATTATTATAAATTTAAAATATATATAAATAATATTATTATTATTAGGATGCATATCAAGAATTAGGAGAGAAGAAATTACCCCTTACTTAGCCATCTATACAAAAGTTGGACATTTTTTTTTTAACATAATAAACACACTTTAACACATATAAACACATAATAATACTTATAATTCTAATATCATTTAACATCAACTATCCTTACCTCATTTAACATAAAACATTATTTTGACGTCTTAATATAAAAAGATAAAATTTTAAAAAAATTATCTAATATAAAACTTTTATACAATAAAAATCTGTAACAAACAATTTTAAGTATGGATAAAATTTACAGAGGACAAAATCGAATTATGACAGAGATCAACTTTTATAAATATAGATGATAGTACAACGATTAATTAGACCATAAAGTAAGTGATATTTTGATCTGAAAGACTTTTAGAGGGTTCTAAAATACCTGAATCTACCCATAATTAGCCCTTATTCCCCTATATGATAAGTGAGTCTACTTTACACTCTGAGTTTTATCAATATCAGCCTATCTTGAATAATTACACTACCAAAGTAGAAGGTGTATCCCTGAGATCTACCTGTTACCACCATAAAAATTAACAAATAAAATAGAAAAGAAAAAAAGAAAGGAAAAGCAAATTCACCAAAGATAAAGTAAGGATAAGTAAAAAAGAAGTTACTGAAGATTTGTAAGTTGAGATTACGGGCTCAAAATTTTTTAAAGCATAGTTTACACTAAACTTGAAATGAAAATAAAATTAAAATAAGGGAATTGAAAGGATATTTATAGTTGTTTTAGGGACAACAAGATTGAGTGACACATCCCAAAGTTCACAAACCAATAAATCAAATTGCGTCACACAATTAAAAATAATGAAACATCCAAAAACAACGTGCTAACATAAATAAAGTTACTCCTGGCATAATATGTGATAGCGTTACGAAAATTAAAAAGACGTCAATAAATAATCACATCTTTTTAGAAACAGCATCCCCTAAAGTGATACGTCTAGAGTTAATATATGTACCAGTATCTAAGCTTTCAAAAAAAATTCAAACCATCCCGAGGGCCAAAAATACTTGCCACAAGTAGCCAGGGTCGGGGACAGAAAAATATGCAAATTTTTACTATAGCTTCGCAATAGTAAAAGCTTGAAGGGCTCATATTAAAAGATTTCGGAGAGTTATCTTTTGGGCTCCAATTTTAAAGGATCAAAAGGCCACACCCATAAAATAAGTAGCCCCCCACTCGCAGCGACACATTATTCTAATACTAGCTTTTGGCAACTCGGGACGATAGCGCCTGTTTACTACTTGAGATCTATCTATTGGCCCAATTTTAAGGAAAGTCGTATTACTTCCAAGCAAAAATGGGAGAGCTGATGAGATAGAACAGCATTGACAGTTTAATGCCTGCAAAATATTCCATCATATTAAGGTATTATGTGCTGCACAAGTTGTTCGATAGACAATCATTGCGCCACCTTATGTTATTAGACTATAATTGTAAAATAATTTGTTTCTTGCCCAGACTTGCTACTCACTGTCAAATTAATCTCTCGTTTTTTAATATTTGTACATGACCAAATTATTATAAATATGGTACCCCCACCATGAAAAAGAGAGAAAAACTGAAAAACTTTTAAGTCGCTTGAATGTGTTGGTATTTTTATAAAAACATTTACAAATAGTTTTACACATTTTTTATTTTTTAATCTCTTTGATTTAAAATTTAATTTAAGTATTAAAATTTAATTGCCAAAAAATCTGCTTCACTCTAAAATTTTTTTTTTGTGTGTGTGTTTTCAAATTATAAAAAAGACTATATCGCGAAAGACCATCTTATCTAAAGCGAGATCGAACCATTCTTTCAACTATCAAAAAGTAAAATTTGTATAATACTCTAAACTTTCTTTTTCGAGAAATTTAGGTATCATTGAATATTACAAATCACCAGCATATTCGTTGTTAGATTCTTTCCAAAATATTGATATTGCCGTAGGTTGTACCTCAACTCAAATGACCTGATAACATCGGGGGCAAAGCCATGATTGGAAACGTCTTTATTTGAAGTAGGTTACATCTATGACATTTCATATTTTCAATACGCCAACTTTTGAAGTATAGGTACAACAATTTTAGAATAAATTGTCGTTTTTATGTATAAAATTATTTATAAAATATTCTTTGACACATAGAGGTATAAATAATAGAAATTATGAATCATTATTTCATTCAAGAGCAATTTTATTTATTTCATTTAATGAATTATTTATTTTAATTTTATTATTGATTAGAAAAATATTTTCAGTATTTTGAAATATTCTTACTTATAATTAAAATATTTTTAAAATTATTATTAATATGTAGAGTCCAGGATATATTTTTTAAAACCATTTAATATTTCTATATTCTATTTCATACAACTATGGTTTAAAAATTGTAACACCTCAAATTTTAAACATGTAAGCATCCAAGTATTAAATTTTTAAAAAGGTATTTAAAAAAGGTAAAGGGGATAATTTAAATTTTAAATGCATTTAATGAAATTATTCACAACATAAATTATAAAAGATAATTTTTTAATTTTATTTTTAAAAAAAATTAAGTTAGACGTTTTGTTAAGCTCTCTTTTCCAAATTATTAATTGGGATGATGACATGGTTGTCAACAACAGTCTAATATAAAAATATGTTACGAGGATCATTAGAAATTTTTTTTTTTTTTTTTTACCAACATTCTACAGTGAATGAATTTTATCGGTTGCTCATGGAGTCTTCAAAAGGCAAAGGCAAGCCAAGTATGTATTCATAGTTGAAAGGGTCAAAGGAATGAGTAATGAAAATAAATGAGATGACTGATGAAGAGTGTTTGTTATATGTTGTGTGTGCTTATTCCATATTATCAAAATTCGTAAGCGAAATTGTTTGGTATGACGTCTTTTCTTCAACTCCCTGTAAGGGGTTTGCCTATTTATCTATCGGTGGGCCTGATCAACTAGCGGGCAACGACAGTGTTTTCTTAAGAGTTACATATATAAAACAAATGCTAAAAATCAAAGACAAGGAAAAAGCATAGCATCCTTTCAAAAGAAAAAAATATAAGGTCATAGCAGCAACTGCGGATAGTAGCTATTCTAATGGCTTAAAATTAGTGTACACGTTTAAACAAAACTACCAATACAGAATGGTTCATTGAAAGGTAGTGCCGTTTACACAATCCTTGATGAGACAAGCATAGAACAACAATATTTGGAAATCTAGTTGGTTTTAGTAATTGAGAAAGTGTTGGTCATTTTCGTCAAAAGGGAAATGCAAGATGCACGAAGAAGAGATGAGGATGAAAAGACGGTATAACACAGTGCTGTCAGTCACTAATGCTAATAGATTTTAGCCAGCATCAATGCATTCTGTTAATTTCCAAGCAATTATTATTCTTGACATTTAACAAAATTTCGGGGACATACTAGTCTTAAGTGGGAATAGCAACAACATCATCATGAATCATGAAATTATAGTCGGAACCTACCAATATAATGCCCCACATACGCTGTTGATGTTGTGGACACTGCAACCACCTCCCACTAATTATATTACTTGTGATGGCTTCTGTATCGGCTGTAACTGAAATAGAATAACACACTAGTTGTTAAAAGTCGGAAATGCAACACCACACCACAACACATCACACCTCATTCCCTGACATTTTTGTAACTGCAAATACGGAAAAAGAAACATTTATTCCAACATCTAGTGGACTTGTTGGATCAACCGTAACAATAAGCAACTCTGAATGCTCATATTTTAACAGGAATCTGAACATTTTAACCATAAAATGAACAAACTTTTATTACACCCAACCAAACATGTCAAATTCTCCTACATTTTCACCCATCACACTTGTTCCATCGTACTTGCCCAGATTTCAACTAGACAACGGAGAATTCAGCCAACTTCAAACATGAAATCTTGCTCTACCAGTTTTGTGCTCCCTTTTTCTCCTAAAGCAGTATGTGTTAGGCTTTGTTTAGTATTTAGGTAATGTGACTTGGAATGGAATCATTTGATTGTCAAATATAATTGAAAAAATAAGTATTACCCACCAAAAATTAGTGTTTACATAACAGTTTATTTGCCATGCTTCTAAGTACATCAAAAGGATCAGATATCAGCCTTAGTTTGTACTCTTTCAAAAAGTTGCAATTTAAGAAATAATCAGTCTTCTACTGCATGGAATTGAGGATTGCAGATAATCTACTCCTATTTCTCTAGAAGAAGCCAAAAAGGCTTCCAATTCTAGAAGCCCTAGAACGTTATATCTGTACACAGAACATTTGTTGTAAATCAACCAAATTGTTCACCGATACCGACTTCTCAGGGAAACTTCTTTCGAAAAGTTGGTAGACTTAATCTGGAACTGACCATGATTCAACCTGAACACAGAATTAATCACTCAATAACAACTCCGAAACATGAAACAACACAATATCTACAGCCATCTAGGCTTGTGATCTTCTGTATCAGATTTGTGATTTGCTAACTCACTGTGTAAATCCATAAACTACCTCAACAAACTTTTAACAAACTGAAAACAGATCTCTAAGCTGACCTTTCTAACTCAGCTCACTTGATCAACTATTATTCTAGCAAGCTTACAACTTTACAACAAAGCTGCTTGTTTTTTGACCAATATCTCAGTATTCGTATTCGCGTGTGTGTGTATATACACATGCACGCACACTATCAGAATTTTAGCATCAACAGGGATGTTCTCCAGACCCCTCAAGGGAAAAGAAACAATTGGCGTACAACAAACAATAGCATGCTACTCTGCTTAGTTTGGTGACTTTCAGTACATCTAGGTCTTGATAATGTACCCAAATGTTGTTGGAACTGAGCTAAATTCTTGAGCTATCCTAATGCTTGGGTACAAAATGAGAAGAACTCTTGAAAAATAAACTATTAATTAAACATGAGCTAAAATGAAACCTAACAGAAAATATCAACCAGTATGAGCAAACTTTAACTTATTTGATCAAGTAGAATGACCATAGATCACAGACAAAATGGAAAAAACATCTAGCAAAGTGTACTTTAGAGACAGAACATTCCAAAAATGTATAGCTAACAGTAGATAACTGAGAAAAATAGAATGTGGTGATAGCCAAAAACCCAAATTATTCACTTACTAAGAGTTCTTTGTACCATCAATAGATTCTACATGCCAGCATTCCTTCTACCATATCAAAGACAAATTGAGTCCATATGAGTTATCCAAAACTTTTTGTGTTCACTACAGGCAAGAAGAGAGGCAGAAACCCCCTAAGCACCCCCGAAATCAGACCGGCCTTCAGTGTTTTGTGTACTCCTTTGCTTCTGCTTCCTATTCTTATTCCTTGACGGATCTGCCAACACTTTCACACATGAGGACCCCTTTTCCCTCTCTTATTTTAGTGATTAGACTAGCTCTTGAAAGGGGAAGCACATAACTTTTAGGGTAAACATATGATGAGACCAAACAAGAAATCCAGGAACACCTATAAACTCTAGCAATGTATAGTTTGGAGACACAAAATATTAAAAAGGACTAGCTAGTCCATGGACAATATAAGTCACAACACAGTTTAATGATAAAATGTTGTTCACATCTCTTAATAAATACAAATGTGTCCCATTAAACGAATAACACAGAATGATACTAGACAAACTCCATTGTTTCTTGAGAAACAAAGCATTCATCTCTTTAGTTGAAACACACACCTCAGCACCACATGCAGCTTAACATGCATCATCAGACCTGCAAATACAAAGTACACAGCATATAAGAATATGGTCCAGACGAAACCAATTACCTGAAAATCTACGGTAGACATCGACGACAAAATTAACATCAAGCAAGAGTTATGCAATGAGCATGCATACAGATACAGTATGTTACATACAACTATAATTATGAGAAATATAAATAAGTTCCAAAAGTGATCCTCAGGACAGAATTACCTAAACTAATTACACATATTGGTAATCACTAACTAAGTCATATCGTGTTTTTGAGAGTACTTCTACAAGATGGACTTCTAGCAAAGCACCTGATAATGCTCCAGTATTAAGTCCTGTAGAAAATACTATGCCCTCCAAAAAGTACTTGTGTCTGTGTCAGTCCAAATAAAAAAACAGAAAACAGAGGGCTAATTGCTATATAGAAGAGTATAACCACTTGTGATCAAAGTGACGAAGCAAATATTAGTTGGTTTTGCGAGTGATTTTGATGTTATCAAAAACAATATCAAGGCGCTTTTTTATTCTCCAATTTGCATATTTGATAGGTATATATAAAAGTTCTACATGGGATAAATGAAAAACTTGTGAGTGATTTTTGAATAAACTCTTAAGAGGAAGCGTCCTTTTGATAAGAAAAACACCTAATAAATAAGACCTTATACATAAGTCAATTTTTGAGTTCTTGTACATAAAGCCTTTCATTCACAATCACTATCTACAAACAATCCTACATTGCACCCTACATAATAAATATTTTAACAACAAAGGAACATTTACCCATCAAAATGACAATCTAACTGCTCCATATAAAATTATTCAATGTTACCAAACTACGACGTACCAATCACACTAGTCATCATATAAAAAAATAAACAAGCAGAAAAATTATACTGATGAACCTTTCCAAAATTAAATGGGAACTTGCGAATTGGATCAACTTTTCGAAATTGATCAGGAAATTCCTTAAGATTTTATGACTTAAGATGAACCATCCCAGAATTCCTGAAACAACTCCCTGAGATTAAATGCAGTTAGTTTATATTTTCAGATTGATTGGGTGCGATAGCTTTTCATATTTCGTTCGCTATTATAAGAGCATTAAGAAAAAGAAAACAAGCAAACAAACAAACAAGAGGAATAAGAAGAGAGAGCACAAATTATTATTTCAATTCCGAGTTCAGTTGTAGTATAGTTCAAGTCCCATTCCGTCGTGGATCTCGTAATCCTTGAGGGTGATATGGTCCTTGTAAATTGTGTACCACTTTTGGATTCGGATTTTGTCTGCTTTTGTCCCGGTCTGAGCTGCCACCAGCTTTTTCAGGTCACCGATGGTGTCATCTTCGTTGCATTTTACACGAACCTTCTTCCCAAGTCTGTCGTTCAACACAACCTCTATCATCTTTGATTATACGACTCAAACACAAATCACAACGACAGAGTTTAGATAATGAAGACTTGGTGGAGTTTGTTAATGGAGAGTCCTCTTATAGCTTGTCAGCCCCGGTATTTTCACGCGTTCGTTACCGGTCATTCTGGAATTTTCGTGTGATTAGATTCGTTTACGAGTGATTTTTATCAACAATCAATGAGCTACACGTGGAGACAGTAGGTAGGTCGTGCAGAAATCTACTAGTTTTCTTAAGAAAAATAAAAAAGGAAGAACCCTGGGTTCATTTAACGAATGTATTTTATCTGATTGAGTGTGTGTGTGTGTTTGTATGCTACTCTCATTATAAACTCATCATATTCATTGATAAATTGAAAAGTCCAATTAGTTTTAAGTTTAACCTTTAAATATAATTTAATTTATTTTAAACAATTCTAAGTATAACAATATCACATTTCTCACAATCTTAAAAAATATAAATAAATAATTATTATACTTTATATCATATATGATAACAACATATTATTAATTTACTTTTATAATTAAAAAACTTATAGAAAGATTTATGTCCGTGATATTAATATTTAATTTAATAATCCCAATATACATTTTTTTAATAATTATATTTTTATTTAGTCCCCACATTTTAACTCGTTTAAGAAATCGAATACAAATAACCATGATCCCTAAAGATAATCATGACATACTTTTTTTTTATGTTTCATTTAATAATTATGACATGCATTCTGTTATTCTTTGAGGTAATGTCATATATTTAAAATTATATTCTAATTTTTTATCTCAAATAATATTATATTGATTATATGAGGGGAGTATTTTTATAATTTATATAATCATAATCTAAATGATACTATATGCATCTTTTCATAAATTTCACATTTGAAAAAAGATCCCACAATTGATACTGTATGTTCCTTTAGTAGCACTACAACTATAATGCAATAAAAATATTAATGCTCAATTTTACATATTTTTCTTCCATTCTCCCACAATCTCAAAATCAGCTCCCTTCAATGGCAATTATTACGACCACGATCCGTAAGGCAACAGTTGATCCTACATCATGAACTAACAAAGGAACAAAAATGATTTCTAGACAGAAAAATAAAAATACGATAAACATGGAAAATCTAACGATAAATCAGTAACAATAAACAAAAACTTAAATAATAAACAATAAGAGTAACAATAACACAACCTACAACGCAATCCCCATATGTAAACAAAAATATACTGTACAAGATGCATTTGTTGCATTAACCTTGCTAACCAAAAAGGATCTGATTAGGATTCAACTTTGACAAACAGCCAACCTAAACAAAATCCAACCCATCACTCAAGAACAGCTACCTCTTGATCGACCCTCCAGTAGTTTGCATCATTGAACTCCTTCATTCCAGCCCCACCTTCATCGGGATTCTCATTTTCTGGCACCTTTGGGATTGCGTTCCTCTTTAAAGGCCCAGCTTCACCAACTATTCCCTCCTTCAGAGCCTGTTCCATTGCTTTCTCAGTACCTTCCAATTCTACACCCACAAATTCAACATCATCTTCAAACAACGACAGCATGGCAGTGGATCTTTGACTCCCATCACTGCTCACTGATCCATCATTACAATCCATGGATGTTGAGGAACCATTTGGAAGTATGGATTCTATACTTGATGGTGAAGCAGCATCAAAAATCACTGTCTCACCATTACTGGCAGGACTAACATCAGAATTATCATGATCAAGAAATGGATTCAGACTTGACCCACTGGCTTGCAAATCTGGTGATTCGCCCCATCCCTCCCAATCTGCTAAAGAGCCGGCTTCAAATAAATCTATATTGTTTGGAGTGTCAAACCTGAAGAACCTCAGATCATGAGAAGCATTTGCCTTATCATTTTGAGGATTCAAATATCCACTGCCACTCCCAGAAAATGTGTTCAAATAGCCTGTGTCGGAAGTGGACGTGCCATTGATAGAATCTTTGCTTTCAGTCAACTCATCATCCTCTCCAACCACAACTTCATCATCACTGCTGCTGTTACCACCATTGGGAGTTCCATTTAAGTTTATCTCATCCATCATCCCTGAGGGTGATGTGCTCACAGGTGCACTCCCAGTTCTGTCATCTTGGAAGGCAAACCAGTTTGAATTTGTGAATAGACTGCTGCAATTAGAAAGCAATAAAAATTTGTCATCATTCTTCCAACACTACTAATTAAACAAAAAACAAATATCCCCAGCACATTAAGGGTAGGGCAAGTTTAGTATTGAGAAGCAGTGGCCACACAGTAGCTGTAGCTTCACAACTGTTGGAGTATGAAACTAAAAATATTTATATATTAGTTAAAAAATGAATGGGTCCTACTAAAAGTTGATGTTACCAAATACATTTTACAACTTGGTTTAAGCCAACTGAAAGCTAACTAAATCATACATGCCCTAAGCTAGACCAATTAGAATTGTTTGAGACTGGAAGTCAAAATAAATGCACCACTTTTGGAAAACATTTTTTCTTGATTACATCAAAGCAAAGTCCTTCAATCACAAACTCATGGAAGACCAGTAAAGTGACCTTCCATTATAACCATTGGGTAAAGTCTCCAATTTTTTAAATGGATGATAATTAGACATGGCTTGCGGCTCCCAGAATTAAATAACCATAGACACCAATAAATTTAAGCCTTGACATCGTTTTGGCATCAAAATGTCACATATTCATATATGTTGAATTTCACTTTGGAAAACAATGTTTTGGTGTTTCCTGATTTCTCACAAACTGGGTAAAACAACAAAAGAAGCATGCCCACCAAGCTGTACCCAGAAACTGAAAAAAGAACAGATTTGTAAGTCTGTGAAAGCCAAGAGAATGGTTGAATTTAAAATTCAACTTCATAGCTCCAACTCAAATCTCCATACAAAGAACCACCTATGTTAGAGTCAAGATTACACCCAATAAGAAGTTAGCCGCCTCTCTGCAGTCTTCTTTAGTTTTGAGGTTCTAACTTTGAGACCAGTAACTAACAAAAATATTAATCTATTTACTCTGTGTGTTTCTTTAGAGCAAAATCGAATTATTGCACACCAAAAAAAAAAAAGTTAATCTATTTTCTGTCCAAACGACTGACTCATCTAGTGATTAAAAGCTTTTACGCCAGAGCAACCATTTATAGTCATAATGTCACAATATCTTGAAACTTACCTCCCTTGATCACCACCAAGCCTCAGGGATGATATTACAACTTCAGCAGATTCATCATCGAAGTATACATCCTGAATGCATGAAGCAATTTGATATTGGATTTCATGTCAGGATATAAAAATTACAGTGATTTGAATTTTACAATTACCTCACTGCTACCTCATCCTAATCTAACCATAAAAAACCAGTAAGCTTCCATACTGCAATGAACATGAAAAAAAAAAAAAAAAAAAATTTATTACCTCATCATCCCGATCAAGGGCTCCGTGGTCCTGCAATAAGGATGATAGAATCACAAGTCAGTAAATACAGTTAAAAAAAGCATGAAGGGTAAAATTATTAGCAGATAAAGGATACCTCTTCAGTATCCTCATTCCCATATATTTTGTATCTAAAAGCCTGACTTAAGTTATTTGCAAAAGCTGCAACATCATAATCTCTGTCACGGTCATCATCATCACTATCCCTCGTCCTATCTTGCAATGCTGTTGGGCGCCTGGATATTACAAGAATTGAAGACTTCAATATAATAATTAAAGAAAGAAATTCTAGCCAAACTTGTGTAATGTTTCATGACTATGTCTCCCATAGCAGAGATGTGCTATCATAGCAGCAGGATTAAGAATTTCAAGTAATGAAAATAATCAATATTTATGTGCAATGCACAGAAGACATGAAGCAAGATATACCCGCATGCCCATCGGTAAACATTTTCAACCACATTACGCTCCTGTAAGACATTAGCTTGCCACTGATTCCACTTGCTGTTCTCCTGTAGAGAACAAATAAATTCAAGTAGCATTAAAAAAAATATTAGATACATTTATTAAAAAAAAAAAAAAAAAAGATAACAGAAACCATTTAACAATTTAGACAGACCGCAGATTTTACAAAGAGACAATAATGCTGGGAGCAAAAGGTACAAGCTACAAAAGCAATTCATACACATGCACACTCACCCAAGCAGAAGAATGATTTATATGGAGGATTTGAAAGAAGATTTAGCGTTAATCAAAAGGTACCTTTTAGCAATATTGTAATAGAAAGAATGGACTGGAGCATTTACTCCATAAGAACACTAAATTTGAGTAATCAGACGCTACTTGAAATTTGATTAATTTACACCAGTAGAATCCTGTTACCAACCTGAAGACACGCCTGAATCCAGTTATTGTTGCTGCCTAATTGAACAAGCTTATTTGAAATCCTAGTAATATGTCCAAGGTTTCCAGCCCGTGGAGCTCGCTTTCCAGAAGCAGGTACAGTTGGCTGCCAAAATGGGGAAATTTCCAAATTGTCATAATTTTTTCTGGTAAAAAGGAAAGATAACTACCAATGCCACTGTTATGCTACTTCAGAAAAAATGTGGCCAAAATTATGAATAATATTTCATTTCCCATGGGTCAATAAAGAAACCAGATACAGATAAAAAAGAATAGATATAGCTTCTCCTATATTATCATTTCTTCTTTCTTCTTCTCCATCATTTAGCTTGAAAGGGTAAATAGATATATAAATATGCAATTCCCATCAGCCATCATGTTCCAGTGGTCCTACAGTTCTACAAGAAATAATAGATAATGCCTGAAAATATGTCCAACTGGTCAAAACATCTACCTTATCAGACTCGCCTGAGAGAAGGGGATTTTTATCAGTTTGGAGAATCTTTCCAATCAAATCACATTCCCGAAGAACGTGATCCACTATGGTATCACTCTTGCTTTCCAAACAAGAAAATATAATACTCTCCACATGGTGATGCAATGCATTATTGTATGGGTACCTGCATTAATACCAAGGGCACCAATCATACATGTTTCAATCAAACAAACAGAACAAAACAGCCTCTCTCAAGTGTACAACATTAAGTTTTCCAGATAACTTGAATTACTCACTTCCATGATCAAAATCACTAAATAAAGTAGAAAATTACTTAAAGAATAGATCAAGAATTCTTTGAATGGTTCCCGAGCTGACCAACTCCCTCTCTGCAGCTTCATTGCCAGTTCTCATTAACACAGCAATGAACTCCACAATCTGAAATTAATAATAAAGGAATTTGAAGTTCAAATATTTGGAGAATTATGAGAAAAAATGTTTTTGGATCAAACTACATCTTCAACTTGGCAACATGCACTTTCTGCCAGACATATGCAAGGGCACTCTTATCAGTCTTGTTTTGCAAATTGACAGAGTGCATTAGAATAATAACATCCAAATCTCTTAGTTTATCCCTCTCAAAATTCTGAAATAATATTTAAGTTCTACTTTTGAGTATATTACATGTATGCCAAATGCCCAAAACCAACCTTTAGGCGATGCTTCCCTAGAGGCGGTCTCAACTCCCCATATGTCGTTGGCAAAACCTTCTCATCAGACGACACATTTAGAAGCATAAGCAAGTAGCCTGCACAGCAAGACAAACAATCTTTACTATCATAAATATCAAAGGAAATTGAGACATGAAACAACAACAAACAGGTCCTGTAACATTTTGTTGGATTTCATTACATAACTAAAACAACCAGAGATGTAAGGAAAAGGTTATCATTTGAAGAAATTGAAGAAGCTCTTAAGATCTGACACCTGTGATTTGCTCATAATTTATAAACCAATAACTACAAAATTCAACAAAGCTAAGGAAATCTTACTCACTAATGGGCACAACAATATTAGTAAATTTCTCAACAAAGTAGATACCCACTATGACACTTATCAGAGGACTGAAAGACAAACAGAAATCAGATGTCACAGTTCAAGCTATCAAGTATCACATCAATAAATGCTGGAAACGAAGTCATTAGATGAATGCAATTCTATATAAAAGGAGAAATCAACAGTATTATCAACTAGCATCAGTTGAGAACATAACAATAATTTTTGACATAAATAGAATTCCCATAGCTCACAATTCACTCACAAAGTTTGGGTAGCATTGCACTAATCGTCTCTGGATTTACAGGGATTGGACACTCGTACATATGCTGCCCCCGTAAGGAATGCACTAAAGGAGAAGAAATTGCTGCTCTTTTTGGATCCAACAAAGAGATACACACAGAAAGTGAGTGGACAAGGCCAGATTTTGAATGTGAATCCTCCAATGCATGACTAAATATCCTTGCAACAAAACTGCATGAGAAAACAAGCAGCAAAATTGTTTACAAACACAGATAAAAAGAGAGCAAAATATATAGTATTTAATTGATTGATAAAGTGTTCAATTATAGATGAGAAAATAAAAATCTTGCATACCCTGGACTAGAGAGTTTAGTGGCCAAGGCAGATGGAGCATTACGAGTTATTGCACATAATGTTTCTGCAGCATTAGCATGAACTTCTGGCGGGTTCTGAACCATAGGAAATATTGTGAGTTCACCACAAATATAGAGAACTTATAATCAGTACAATTTTAATTTCTATGAAAATTTGCTTCTCATTAATTATTTGAAACTAGGTCGGGAACCTTTAACTTAAATCTAGACACAAATTTTCATCCATTGGATTAAACAAATCCAAAGGTGGAGATCTAAGGTCAAGAAGTAGCATTTAATGCTGCCGACTCAGCAAATCTATTCACCCTTGGATTGCACAAATCCGATGGAAGAAAACTTGTCATTATTTAAGTCAAAATTTTAAGTCAAGGGATCCCAACTCTTTGAAATTATATGATCATTTAACTATTTGTTTCTAACCAATAAGGAAGAGAAAGTCAAAAACAGTTTCAAAAGTTTAGCAACTTCTATTTTTTTACCACATTTACACATGCAATAACATTTCTTATAAAAGGAATAATGGCATCCTCGCCCATTTTTTTTTTTTTTGGAAATTTGCCTAACAAACTCATAAGCATCCGCTTACCAGATTCTGGCAGCTACAATGGCACATATAAAGATTAACAGCTACATAAGATGGCGGGAATCACTGCCCCACCTATGTAATCTACATATTAAAGCCACGCTGATAAAAACTGAATATCTTAAAATTTTTGACAGGATTATAGCACAAAGTTCACTTACAGTTGGACTCAATTTATCCACAATCATTTCCAGCAAATTGCTGTCAGCCAGCCACTGCATCACATCCATAAAATTGGGATACAAATGATCATCAGCACCTACCAGCCGAACCAAGACCTGCAAAAAGAGCTCAATAAATTGAATCTCGACTGCACATATTATGCAAAGAAATATTTTTAATAGAGAAACCACCACTGAATTCAAAATTTTAAAAGGAAAATGAAATTTCAACTGCCTACCTCCATGATGGAGGTGATACCAATCAAATCAACCAGTTGGCGAAAAACATCAGGATGAACCTGTTAAACATCAAATGGCTTTTAAGTCAAAGTAATTTTCTAAAACATGTGTGAGAGAAATTTTGGTGTATCAACCACACTCAATAAGAATAGAAAGCAGAGAACCATAATCCTAATGTAACCACCACCACCCCACCCCCAAAAACAAAGCCACTAGACATATGTTACCTCCTTATGAACACTCAATCCAAAGATAGAGAAATGATCTTAATATAACATATAATTCAGAGCTCAGCAACGTATTAACACTCACAGCATTTATATTGAAAAATGGATATAATTTTCTAAACCTTGTTTGCCCTAAATATCAACACTGAGAGCAGGTCAATTGTCTGTGTCTTTTATTTTAGTTAAGAGGTTTTGAATCAAGACATTTCAAACAAATAAGCAAAGAGCAAAGGCATGACCACACAGTGGTGAAGGTGAAGTAAAAGGTGCCTAATTAACAAGTTATGGTAAGACAGTAATGAAATGCTACAAGAGTGAGAGCACAGTCAATGCTCTTCAAGAAAGGCTTGAGCTAACTATTAAGCCTAGAACTAACTTAGTGTTGGATAAGGTAGAAACCTGTCAGAATTTAAAGAAACAGGTCAAACAAGAGAACTTTCAATAGCCATCATCATCAAATACCTACCAAAAGACCACACAATAAAACAATTTGCGACATCTTTATTGTAAAAGACAATAAACAAAGTAGTAACAACGTCTTCAGTATCAGAAATCATTACTCACTTGAACATAGTTCATAAGTGGTATTGTCTTCCGCAGCATAAGGCACATGACAACCTAAAATGCACACCAAATAACATTTATCAAGAAATGAGGAAAAAAAACACAGTAAGAAAAAAATGACCATGAAACATCAAATAATCCAAATTAAAGACAACTACCTTGCTGAAATACCCAGCCAACAAGGCACTACGAGGATGGTTTGGTTCCAAGAAGGAGAAAAGTAAGTTCATCAGCTGCAACAGTGAGAAAAGGCAAGTAAAATCATAGCCATGAGCCAATGCTACATCAACCAATAAATGATCTAGTACAAAGAAAACAAGTCATACCTCCTCTTCCTCCACCAAAGTCTTAAGAATAACATCAATTTCACATGTAAATATCTCACAGGCAATAAAGGGAAACCTATACACCATAAAAGAAATTTGCCTCAGAAAAGACACAAAACAAGGTAAACATGAAGAAGTTCAGTTTCCCCTGAGTCAGAATAACAAACTTGAATGCTCGTTTGTTTTCAGTATCCTCTGGAGCTTCTTCAACTATATACCGCAACAACTGCTCCACTTGGGCTTTATCTCTTAAACTGCATATAGTAATACATAATGATTAATCATCTTTAATATCTGCTTCTCCGTTGAATAGTATAGAACTTGCACAGTTCATATTAGCAAATCAACTTCCAATAAATTGTATAACACACAAAGGAAACAATATAAAGAATATGGAAGATGAAAATGAAGGTCTGCACGAGCACAGAAAAGAAATTACAAATTGATAAGACGACAGTTCAAAGCTTTGCATTCTTGGATTATCTCTTCCTCGTCCAGCAACTCTTCCAACGTATAATTTTCCTTGTCCAATATCGACTCCACCTAAAAGAAAAGGAAATAAAAAAAAAAAATAATAACAAGGTTAGGAGACATAAACCACAACAGAGTCGATAACCATCTCAATTAACCCACAGTCACATACAACATGGATAACGAATTAGTAGAACATTGTGATTGACGGATAACTTCGAAAGTGCAATAAGAAGTACATGAGCAAATTTTTCAATACTTTTTTCCACCATTTACAGAGCAAACATGCAAGTATAAAATGCCAGCATCACATTATAAAGCAAATCAAAACCCGATGATGCTCAGTCGACTCGAACCTTTCATCAATATTAATTAGTAATAAACCACTAAATTAATATCGATCGGTCCCAAGAAAATCCTAATGAACGTTATCAACATGCTAAAACAAGTGATTGTTCAATAAATGGCAACATCTGTACAAATTGCCATTTAAGAAACAAAACTCCCGATACTTCAACACGTGTATATTTAAACACATAAAGTTAATTAATCCATGTTTTCGTCTAATTGACATTCAAAATTCAAAAACAAAACGGAATAATCACATAATTAGCACATTCACACGCTTCAATTTTCAAGAATAAGAAATAAGCGAAATGAAATTAGGCGTAAATTGACTTACAGGAGAGGAGGCAGAGAGAGCTGTGAGTTTCCAGAACATGATGACAGAGATATGCAACAGATTTAACAGAGGTGGAAGTAAGAGCGGCGCAGATCTGTAAGCGCTAAAAGTGCGAGCAAATCTAGGTATTTCGAAAAGAACAGAGAAAAAACTAGATTCCAGCGAGTAGTAACAACAGATTGGCACAGCTGCCAAACCCTAGTTTTAAGAGACTGCGAGATCGAGATGGAGAGAGAGAAAGAATAGAGTCCAAAAAATTTGTAGCTGCCGCGAGCGAAGAACCAAAAATAGAGGCGAATTGCTTGTTGCCTATGCTGATGCAGAGGCGGAAAAGTACAAATGTGGTGGTACTCCGGATATCACAATTACGCTTTCTATGTTATGCATGTTATGTTCATGTATGTATGTGTAATGATGTGCGTGCACTGCAGGATTGATATAATTGAGATCTGTGTTAAACAGCGTCCAATTTTGAAAGCGAAGGTGTGTCAATTTGGACTATGGTACGATAGATTGATCCGAATTTAATAAGATTAAATGAGTTTAAATTTAAAAAAAAATTAGTATAAATAATAATAGAGTTGCATTTATGTTTCATAATTAATAATCAAGTAAAATTCGTATTTAATTTTCTAAATCCCTTTATTTATTTAAAATAATATTTAAATTTGTATTTAAATAAATAATCATTCAACATAATAATTTTAATTATTTATATTTTAATATTTAATTTATATTTAAAAAATAAGTAATTAAATAAATAAAATTTATATTAATTAATTAAATTAATTAAATGAGTTATATTGAATTAATGATTTAATTATTTATTTAATAAATTAATAATCTTATTGTATTGTGTATCTATTCAATAAATAGATAATACAATTAATAAATTATGTATATTTAAATTGATAATTTATAATACAATTAATGAATAAATCAAATTTAAATTAGTACAAAAAAATATTACAAATTTATTAACGCGATATAAATATTCAAATTTTTACTCCATATTCAAAAGAGAGAAAGGTGAAAGTTTTAGCATAAAATTTTATTATGTTTTCTATTTTAAAATTTATAATCCTCAATAATTTGAAAATAGAAATTTTCTAAACATTCTAAATTACCTACCTAACCTTCTCGTTCTTTTTTGTGGTAGTAATAGTATTGAAAGGACAAATGTAGACATAAAAATAAAAAATAAGTATTAACACATATTAAATAAAATATTTTAGAAGAGTTATGAAGAAATTTTAACGATATTTGGAAGTTGTATTTCATGATTTTATTAATTTTAATTATTTTATCCCAAATTTAGTAAGAAATCCTAAAAAAGGTGCAAATGAGCGGGAAAATATTAATAACTTTATTTAAAATTATTAATTAAAATAAAACATATTTGCTTGAGAATTTTTAAAAATTGCTTTTTCAAAAAATTATGGCAACTAATTTAAAATATTTTTTGATATTGATATATTTAATAGGGATTGTGTTTACTATTTTATATTTACAGGGATTGTGTTTTCAAATTGAAGTTATATTATGATTTATAAAATTATATTAAATTTCAAACAAAATATTATATTTTAATTATTAAAATATAATATTTGAGATAAATTTTTTTATACAAACTATATATTAACTAGCATATTTTTTCCATTAAAATTTAAAAACACAAAAAGTGATATTTATTCAATTCCTCCTCTTTTTTTTTTTTTACATAAGCATTATCATCATATCACATACTATTCTGAATTTTTCCATGGTCTTTGAGTTTCCTTAAACAATGGGACGCTTACTTTTTCATCTCTAAGTGATGTCACATTAATAGGTTGGTATAAGATGTATGTAAATTTGTCATAAATTTCTAAAGATTATCAAAATGGGGAGATCTTTTGCATTTAAACAATTAATTTATTCACCCCAATTGATTACGCGAGCTTGAAATTTGTGTATATACTTAACAACAAAATATCAAAAATCTTAAATACAAAAATATACCATCTAAATATTCTAATTAAATACAAAAATATGCCATCTAGATCTTCTCATTTATGATATTCCTTAGGTCAATTATGATAATTGCCCAATAGAAATGTATAGATAATTTCTGTCTGTTGATAGAGAACTACCAATTTATTACTATATAATTTTGTCTTTGATGGTAGAGAATCATTACTTTAATAGAATATGATATTTAATAAGAACAACGTTAATTTTACTATAAAAAATACGAAACATGCTGAATTCAGGTGACTTACAAAATAAAAATTAAAAAAATATCATAAAATTTTAAAAATAAATCAACGATGATGATGGTTGGTTTGTCTATGGCCATATGTGGTTAGATTACCATTGTAAATGGCCCTACTGCAAAAAATTTTCATTGCGAAAAAATGGCTACTTTTACTCAAATTCCTTCCGGGATGAAAGAAACTGCAGCGTTCCGTTTTTGTCGAGAAGTCTTAAATTAGTCAAATATTTTGGCGACTAGATTGCAACATCAGTCAACTTGTCTGACACGTGTACATTGATCCCGCCAATGACGTTTCAAATATGACGAAAGTCCTGTGAGTGTAGACTAACTAACTCGTCATGTCATAAAAATCTTCACACAGTAATTGTCACGCGCACTTAAAATAACACGTGCGACTGCATAATTCCTAAATAATCCCAACAATTTATTCCAATTACTTTCCGTAACAAAATTTGGCGTCACGTGTTTTCTTCCAAGATTAAATCAATTTTAAAGTTAAAGAAGGTAAAATGGCGCGCACAATGCGTCCATTTTCCATAATTGGTTTTTCCATTATTGGTTAGGTGTTGGCCGGCGTATTGGACAGCACGGGGGATAAAACCAATTAGAGGGAAAAAGTTAATAAAAAAATCTCAATAAAAGTAAAGTTAGTAATAATTAGGTGTCATCAAATATTAATAGAAAGCGAATTAGAATAGAGTAGATGAAGCTATCGTTTAATGGGGTTGGAACTTCATTTTATCCATAAATTTTACTCCACCTTCTTCATTTGCTTCTCCTTTTTCCTTTCAATTGTAAAAATTAAGTTCTTCATATACAATCCCATTTGTATAATATTTTTTTTAAAAATATTATATAAATAAAAATTTTACCTCTCCTATTTTTTATTGAAAGAAAACTTAAATTGAGATTTTTATTATCATAATTAAATTTTTTATCAATTAAATTAATTAGTATGTATTAATACTTAATTTTAAATTAAAAATATATTAATATTTAATAAATGATTTTGTTACCGATTGTTAAGGCTTTTATATTTGGTAATTTGTAATTTTTAATATATTAAAATTCATAAAAATACTCATTAATTATTATATGAAATATCAAAAATTATTATAAATAATAAATATAAAAATTTTAACAAATACTTTAATGATATTCGATAACAAAATCATTTAATAAATTAAATTTAGGGTCTAGTTAGTTTAACTTTTCAAGTTAATTAGTATCTATTAATAATTTTTAAATTAAAATATGTTTAATGTTTAATAATTTAAATTTTTTAAAATAGAGGTTTTACCAGTAGAATAGAAGGGTTCGTTAAAAGAAGCTATTGAATCAGCTATTGGCTTACTTGTTCTTATTCCGCTTCAAGAAAAAAAAGTGTTTAATATACCCGTCAATAATTAATAGAAGGGGGAAAGACATACACCCTTTATAGTTTTTAAGCATGACACTTACCTTCAATTGCAATATTTATTACAAATACTTCTAAATTTTTTGTTAATTAAAATTATCCCTCAATTCGTCTATTTTTTATCCATTCCCTTTAAAAATAAAAAGGTAAAAATGAACCCCCTCCCCCGGGCACACTATGACAACTTCTCTTTTTATTTCATTTTCGAATTCTTATAAGATACCAACAACTTTTAAATAACCAAAAGCGAAAATAGATTCCTTCGAGTCCACTTTCTTTGTAACAATCGACCTATTTCTAACATCAAGCCCTTTATCCTAAATTCACTTGAAACAAATTCTAGATTCTTTATTAAATCTTCTTCTAAAGTCCACCCTGATCCTTAATCTTTAAGAAAAAACCCAAACCCAAATCAAAGAATCCCCAAACTCCTCTCTAAAATGATAATGTGTGTCAAATAATTAAAGGCAAAACTTAATACTTGAGCATATTCAGGAGAAACCAGGGGCTGAGAGTTACAACACCAAAGTGGTGAAGAGGATGTCGATGCAAATGGTGAAATATTTGGAGGATGTCAAGAATTGACATTTGCATAGGAAGCACATTGTGGCAGCAATAAAGGCAATGAGGGCTATAGACAGGGGGAAAATGTAAGGTTTACGATGGGGATTTTCAGGGAAAAGTCGAGTTTTAAAGAAATGCACATGCTTTTGAAAGAATGGAAGGGGTGGATTCAAGTGAGAGAAAAAATTTCTTTGATTGGATGAAATTTTAGGGTAAAAAGATAAAAAGACAAAGTGTAGGTGGGGAAAAGGTTTCAATTGGATTTTTAATTCATTCATTCCTTTAATCAGTTACGCCATTTGCAAGGAAACAAGAGTATAAAATTATTCCAAAGTAGTTTAAACCTTTTCTTAAATGATAAAAGGTAATTCTAAGTAATAAAAAATATTCTCGTAATCGAATGGAAAAAAAATAAATGAAGAGGAAGGTAATTTTAACTAACAGTAGATTTAGAGAGCATTTAGCATAAATATTGTGAAAGAGGTAAAGTATTGTTTCTAATATTATATATGACTTTCTCTCGTTAATAAAATAATAAAGGGCTGATTGGTTATTGTTAGTATATATGATGAGTACATAAAAGTATATGATTATTAAGGTTTAAATTCATCATTTTACACTTGAATATAATTAATTCCCTCAAATTATGCATATTTCTAGTCTTTGGA
>JAWDEX010000008.1:399921-410966 GCA_035221805.1 Trichilia hirta | reverse complement strand
AAGAATATTTTAGGTTCTACTTTTGAGTATATTACATGTATGCCAAATGTACAACATAAACCTTTAGGCGATGCTTCCCTAGAGGCGGTCTCAATTCTCCATATGTTGTTGGCAAAACCTTCTCATCAGATGACACATTTAGAAGCATAAGCAAGTCGCCTGCAAGGAAAGACAAACAATCTTTAATATCATATATATCAAAGGAAATTGAAACATATAAAACAAAAGCAACAGGTCCCGTAACATTTTGTTGGATGTCATTACATAACTAAAACCACCAGAGATGTACAGAAAACATTATCATTTGAAGAAATTGAAGGTGCTCTTAAGATCCAACACCTGTGATTTGCTCATAACGAATAAACCAATAACTAAAAAATTCACCAAAGCATACTAAATGCCACTCATGTACTGGGCATACCAATGTAAGTAAATTTCTCAACAATAGGAGGACCAAAAGACAAACAAAATTCAGATGTGGCACTTCCAGCTATCAAGTATCACATCAATAAATGCTGGAAAAAGATGTCAATTATATAATGCAATTCTATACAAAAGAAGCATTCAACAGTGTCATTTTTGACACAGATAATTCCCATAGCTCACAATTCACTCACTAAGTTTAGGTAGCATTGCACCAATCGTCTCTGGATTTATAGGTAATGGACACTCATACATATGCCGACCCTGAAAAGAATGCATCAAAGGAGAAGAAACTGCTGATCTTTTTGGATCCAACAAAGAGATACACACAGAAAGTGAGTGTACAAGGCCAGATTTTGAATGTGAATCCTCCAACGCATGACCAAATATCCTTGCAACGTAACTGCATGAGAAAATAAATAGCAAAACCTTTTACAAACACAGACGAAAAATACAGTAAAATATATAGTATTTAATTGATCGATAAAATGGTCAACACAGACGAGAAAATAAAATTCTTGCATACCTAGGAATAGAGAGTTTAGTGGCTAAGGCAGATGGGGCATTTCGAGTTATTGCACATAGTGTTTCTGCTGCATTAGCATGAACTTCTGGCGGGCTCTGAACCATAGGAAATATTGTGAGTTCACCACAAATATGAAGAACTTTATGATAATCAATACAATTTTAATTTCTATTAAAACTTCTTGCTAATTATTTGAAACTGGGCGGGAATATCTTGAATTAAATATAGACACAAATTTTTATCCATTGGATTGCACAAATCCACAGGTGGAGATCTAAATCCAAGAAGTAGTGTTTAATGCTGCCAACTTAGCAAGTCTATCCACCCTTAGATTGCAAAAATCCAACCCAAGAAAATTTCTCTTTATTTGAGTCAAAATTTTAAGTCAAGAGATCCCAACCCTTTGAAATTATATGATTCATTTAATTATTTGTTTCTAACCATAACAAGGAAGCGAAAGTCAAAGATAGTTTCAAAATATTGGCAATTTAGAGTTTTACACGTGCAATAACATTTCTTATAAAGGAATAAAGGCATCCTCTCCCTTTTTTTTAAATTTGCCTACAAACTCGTGAGCACTTGCTTACCAGATTCTAGCAGCTACAATGGCACATATAAAGATTAGCAGCTACATAAGATGGTGGGAGTCACTGCCCCAACTATGTAATCTACATATTGAAGCCACACTGATAAATAACATTTTAAAATTTTTTTACAGTATAATAGCAAAAATTTCACTTACCGTTGGACTCAATTTATCCACAATCATTTCAAGCAAATTGCTGTCAGCCAGCCACTGCATCACATCCATAAAATTGGGATACACATGATCATCAGCACCTACCAGCCGAACCAAGACCTGCAAAAAGAGCTGATCATAAGTTGAATCTCAACTGCACATATTACACAAAGTAATATTTTTGATAGAGAAACAACTATTGAACTCAAAATTTTAAAAGGGAAATGAAATCTCAATTGCCTACCTCCATGATGGATGTAATACCAATCAAATCAACCAGTTGACGGAGAACATCAGGATGAACCTTTTAAGCATCAAATCACTTAAGTCAAAGTAATTTTCTAAAACATGTGAGAGAGAAACTTTGATGTATCAGCCACACTCCATAAGATAGAAAGTGGAGAACCATAAACCTAATGTAACCACCTAAAAAAAAAAAGAAAAAAAAAAGGGCACTAGGCATATGGTACCTCCTTATCAAACACTTAAACCGAAGATAGACAAATGATTGTAATGAAACATATAATTCAGAGCTCAGCAAAGTATTAACACTCACTATATTTATATTGTAAAATGGAAATAATTTTCTAAGCCTTTTTTCCCTTAAATATCGTCACTGTGAGCAGGTCAATTGTCTAAGTCTTTCATTTTAGTTAATAGATATCAAAACAGTACATTTCAAACAAATAAGCAAAGAGCAAAGAGTAAAAGGCGCCTAATGAACAAGTAAATTTATACCCTGCATAAAATGTTGTCATCTGAATATAGGCAAGACTTTAGTGAAATGCTACAAGACTGAGAGCATGGTCAATGCTCATCAATAAAGGCCTGAACTAAATATTTAGCCTAGAGCTAGCTTAGTGTTGGACAAAGGTAGAAACATATCAGAATTTAAAGAAACAAGTCAAACAACTGAACTTTCAATAATCATCATCATAAAAATCCTAGCAAAAGACCACATAATAAAAGAACTTGCAAATACAAGTAGTAGTAACAATGTCTTCAGCATCAGAAATCATTACTTACTTGAACATAGTTCATAAGTGGTACTGTCTTCCGCAGCATAAGGCAAACAACTACCTAATGCCACACCAAATAGCATTTACCAAGAAATAAGGAAAAAACACAGTAAAAAAAAATGCCTATGAAACAGCAAATAATCGAAAATTAAAGACAACTACCTTGCTGAAATACCCAGCCAGCAAGGCACTATGAGGATGGTTTGGTTCCAAGAAGGAGAAAAGTAAGTTCATTAGCTGCAATAGTGACAAAAGGCAAGTAAAATCATAGCCATGAGTCAATGCTACATCAACTTCAGGCAACCACAAGCAATAAAGAAAGCAAGTCATACCTCCTCTTCCTCCACCAAAGTCTTAAGAATAGCATCAATTTCACATGTAAATATCTCACAGGCAATAAAGGGAAACCTATACATCATGAAAGAAATTTGCCTCAGAATAGTTACAAAACAAGGTAAATATGAAGAAACTCAGTTTCCCCTGAGTAAGAGTAACGAACTTGAATGCTCGTTTGCTTTCAGCATCCTCTGGAGCCTCTTCAACTATATATCGCAACAACTGCTCCACTTGAGCACTATCTCGTAAACTGCATACAGTAGTACATAATGATTATTCATCTTTAATATCTACTTCTACATTGAATAGTATAGGGGTCTGTTTGGTTTAACTTTTAAAGTCGAGGTTCTTACAGTAGAGTTTTTACAAATAAAGTTACTTGGAGTAGAGCTTCAAACAAAAAAATATTTATTGGTTGGTTGTTACAAGTAGCTTTTAGTTAAAATTGTGTAATTACTTCAATAGATGGTTGGAAAGTTATGTTAAAAGAGAAATAGGGTAATTTTTTTTAAAATAAAATGAGATAATTTAACCTTTTTAAAATGATAAAAAAGTTCTACTGACAAAAACCCAAAATTAGGGCTTCGTACATAGAAAAAAAAATAGCATTTTTAATTGTTCAAAAGCCCTTCTCTGATAGCAACCAATCGATAAAGTAGAATTTTAAAAGAGCTTTTGACAAGCAAACCAGCATTACAACTTACACAGTTCATATTAGCAAATCAACTTCTAATAAATTGTACAGTACACAAAGGAAACCCATATAAAGAATATGGAGCATTTATGCAAGATGAAAAATCAAGGTCTGCACGAACATAGAAAAGAAATTACAAATTGATAAGGCGACTGTTCAAAGCTTTGCATTCTTGGATTATCTCTTCCTCGTCCAGCAACTCTTCCAACGTATAATTTTCCTTATCTAATACCGACTCCACCTAAAAGAAAAGGAAATAAAAAAAATAAAATAAGAAAGGTCAGGAGACATAAACCACAACAGAGTCAATAACACAGAAAAAAATTTACAGACAATTTTATCCACCAACAACCGATAACCATCTCAATTAACCCACGATCACATACAACATGGATAATAAACTAGTAGAACGGTGTGATTGACGAATAACTTCAAACAAAAGTGGAATAAGAGGTACATGAGCCAATTTTTCACTCCTTTTCCCGCCATTTACAGAGCAAACATGCAAGTATAAAATGCCAGCATTACATTACAAAGAAAAACAAAGCCCGGGCGACCTTAGTCGACAGGAACCCTTCATCAATATTAACTAGTAATAAGCTACTAAATCGATCAGTCCGAAGCAAATCCCAATGAAAGTTATCAACATGCTAAACAACAAGTGATTGTTCAATAAATGACGACATCCATATTAATTGCCATTTAAGAAACAAAACTCCGGATGCTGTAACACGTGTATATTTAAACATATAAAGTTAATTTATCTATGTTTTCGTCCAATTAACATTAAAAATTCAAAAACACAATAATCACCCAATTATCACATTCACACGCTTCAATTTACAAGAACAATAAATAAGTGAAATAAAATTAGGCGTAAATACAAAAACAAGAAATAAATGAAATGAAAGTAGGCGCAAATTGACTTACAGGAGAGGAGGCAGAGAGAGCTGTGAGTTTCCAAAACATGATGACAGAGACGAGTATACAACAGATTTAACAGAGGTGGAAGCAAGAGCAATACAGATCTGTGAGCGCTAAAAGTGCCAGCAAATCTAGGTATTTTCAAAGACCAGAGAAAACCCCCGGGTTCCAGAGGAATAACAATAGATTGAGCTGCGAAACCCTAATTTCGAGAGACTGCAAGATCGAAACCGTTAAGATCGAGAAAGAGAGACAGAGAGAGAGAGAGAGAGACAGAGTCCCGAGTCCAAAATTTTCGTAGCAAGTATGAGCGAAGCCAAAAAAATTGAGGCGGATGCTTTTCGCCTGTGCTTACGTAGAGGCGGAAATGTACAAATGGGGTACCCCGGATTTCACTATTATTTTTATGTTATGTATGTTACGTTATGTATGTATCTATGTCGTAACAGTGAGGTTTGATATGAGATAGACGTGTACTTAGGTGCACCACAATGTGGAAAGAGAAAGGTGAAAAGTTTTAGGGTAAAATTTTACCTTTATTCCAGTTTAATATTTCTAACCTTCGATAATTTGGAAATAGTCACTAATTTTCTAAGCATTCTATAATAGTCACAAATCCAAAATACATCTTAAATAAGATAATACGTATTAACTAAATAGTAAAAAAAAATATAATAAATAACTTTAAATAGTGTAAAAATTTACTGTATAATAAATACATGTTAATTTACTTATTATTTCATTTGAGATAAAAATTTAGAATAAATAATATTATTGAATTAATAATCATATTTTTCTCAAAATTAGTAGAAAACTCTTTAAAAAAATATGCAATAAAATACTAATAACTTTATCTAAAATCATTAATTTAAAAAACATATTTGCTTGAGACTGTAGAAAACTTATTTTATAAAAAATTATAACAACTAATTTAATAATATTTTTTGTTATTGTTATATTTTATAGAGATTTTTAAAAAAAATAAAATTATATTATGATTTATAAAACTATATTTAATCTCAAACAACATATTAAAATTTAATTATTAAATAATAATTTGAGGAACAAATTTTTGTTGTATAGACTATTATATACTAAATGATATTAATTTTGTTTTGTTTACTTTAACATCTAAAAGCAAATTTGTTATTAGATTTAAAAATTTTACAAAATATAAAATTATTTTAAATTACGTTTCTTGTTCTTGTTATAAAAGTGATGCTTTATCTCTATTTTTTCATTTTGTTGTTTTTGTTTAGAAAAAAACGACGTTGATTTAATTCTAATATTTCTTTTATGCGAATAATATTTAATATCTCATTCACTTAACTTTTCCGAGAAGTCATTATACAAGTTATGTAAATTTATCATAATCTGCTTAGAATTATCAAGCTTAGAACATCCTTTTGCTTTTTAAAACAATCAATTTATTCACCGTATTTGATTGCGTGAGCTTCAAAATTTGTGGGTGTCCATGACAACAAATTATCAAAAATATTAAAATATACCATCTATGATATTCCTCGTGTTTTCGTAAATGAGAATTTTAGGCCAATCATGATAATTACCAAATAGAAATGTATATATAATTTTCTCTATATTGATAGAGAACTATTACTTTATAATTTTGTCTTTGCTGTTAAGAGAATTATTATTTTATTAGTACATACTATATAATAAATAATAAGAACCTGAAACGTGCTAAAAGTCTTGCCACATTAATTTCACTATTAAAAAATACGAAACATGCTGAATTCACTTGCTTTACCTACAAAATAGAAATAAAAAAAAAATGTCATTAAATTTTAAAAAGAAATCAACGATGATGATGATCGGTTTGGCCATGGCCATAGCTGGTCAGAGTACCATTGGGAATGGGCCCAACTGCAAAAATTTTTCTTTTAGAAAAATTGTCTGATTTTATTCAAATTTGGTCCGGGATGAAAGAGACTGTGACATACCGTTGTTATTGAATAGTCTCACATTAGTCATATATTTTGGCGATAAGATTGAAACCATCAGTCAACTGTCCAACTCCAATGACGTTTCAAGTATGATGAAAGTCCTGTGAGCGTAAAGTAGTCATGTCACGTTTAATAAAAGTCAACACACTTTAATTGTCACGCGCACTGAACACCACGTGTGCGAGTAAAACCTTAATTAAAAATAAAAATAAAAATAAAAAAATAGAGCAAGCAGTCAACGTAAAAAGAGAGAAATCAAAATAAGAAATACTGATCGTTGATAATAGATAATAAGTGATTATGCTGCTTTCGTTTCATGAGTGAATCAGGGATCCCGAACTTTAATTGACACCTACCTAAATTACTACAAAAGCTGTCCAGAAAAAAACCAAAGCTGAAGGAAAACATAAAATAATTTATTATAATACAAATGATATATGCCTAGAGTTAAAGCATGTTCATGTTAATTGCGACAAAATGACACATTATTTAATTAAGAACATTTCCATTTTAATGATAATATTAAAATATATGGTATGATTTAATATAATAAAACACAAATTGTGAATAAATGTCATATTTATGAATAATAAAAGTTTAATTGTTATTAACCACAACCATTCATGATTTGAAATATTCATTTATTTTTAAAAATTTAAGAATCTTGCCAACTTTCAAACCTAACTTAGGAAAACGAAAATGTGACAAAGCTTGCAATACACGAGATAACTAATATTATCTTATACATCATATTTTATTAAAAAGATTATACTTAATCGTATTTAATTATGATCTGACACTAAAATTTAAGTTATATTTGTAACTGTAACTATTTCGAATTAGAATATGACCTAATATAATTATTTAAGTATAGTTTTTAGTATTAAATCACAAAATGCAAAATTAATTTTAAAAATAACAATCAATCCATACTTGCTTGTTCTTAAAGAGGTAAAGAGTGTTCAAAGTTGAATTTATAAGTTATTAGACTTTAATAGTATTTATAAGCGAATTCGATAGTTTTTTCTTAAACTAACTTTTAGGTGAGTTTTACTTAAACACATTTGATACGCATTAAAGCAAATTGTTTAGTGACGATATTGAGACTTGGATACTGTCCATTTACATGTCACACGTTAGAATAGGAATTGGACCATAATCCATTTACATGACATGTTTTAGAACTTCTTATATGTCTACTATGAGGATAGATTTTAGAAATTGAATTTGCTCAATATGTACGTCTAATTTGCTATTTACTTGATGCCCTAAGTGTGAGGGAGGGTGTTAGAACCTTCTATTTGCTTGTTAGAATAGATGATTGGAGTTGAATTTTTTCCATATGTAGCCTCCCATTTATGTGAGAAAAGCCTTATGCATAAGGGAGGCTATTAGAAGTTAAATTTGGCGTACACGTAATCTCTAATTTGTTTATTATATGACACGCTATGCCTAACGGAGGATTAGAACAGTGTTAGAAATTGAATTTATCCATATCGAAATCAACACTTCTAATGTTAGATGTACAAATAATTTATACAGATTGATATATCATATCTTGACAATACTGGATTATTGGTTGATAAAAAAACATGATATCAAGTCATAATAATATTAAATTATTGGTTAATGAAAAATACAAAATTATATGTCATAATAATATTGAATTAATGGTTCATGAAAAAAATACGAAATTATATGTCATAATCAATATTGAATTATTAGTTGATAAAAAAATAAAATTATTGGATTGTTGGTTGACGAAAAAAATCCAAAATTAATAAATAATATTAGATTATTTAACTTCAGGTGGAACAAATTCAACTTCTATCAGAGAGAGACAATATTAAATTAACATCAGCTTACAAAAACAGTCCTTTATACCTGCAACTAATTCCATATCTTTAGTTCTAAAAAAAAAAAATATTTTATACAAATTAACATATTATAATAATGCATAAAAAATATAAAATTAGTATAATTAATAAAAATAAATTATATAATAATTAATATTATTATATTATAATAATTTTTTAGTGTTATATACAGATAGATAGATAGATAGATATTTAAAATAATACAAAATTTTGTATAACAAATTGAGATTTTTTTTAGGGGAATGTGTGTGTGTAGCTGTTGTTGAGGTCGTCGGAGGCGTTCAGAGATTGATGAATTAATAATTATGTGAGTGTAATCCCGTTTAGAGTTCAACTACGTGGAAAAAATTTGTGCTTGTTGCAAATACTAAAAACAGACTCCGAGTGCTTGCTAAGAAAAGAAGCCATCTCACGCAGAAATATTTGTGTATTGACACGTGGAGAATTAAAACATATATCAACCAAAAATTAAATAATTAA
Source organism: Trichilia hirta (assembly GCA_035221805.1). Lineage (NCBI taxonomy): Eukaryota > Viridiplantae > Streptophyta > Magnoliopsida > Sapindales > Meliaceae > Trichilia > Trichilia hirta. The sequence goes on along the minus strand of JAWDEX010000008.1, from coordinate 401,984 downwards.
TTTTTATTTATTTACTTAAAAATATAATAGATATGATAATTATATAAATTAATAATATAAATTTATTCAAAATATTTATATCAATTTATACAAATAGTGTCCGGTAAAAATAAAAAGGATAGATGATGTTGTATAATGTTCAGTTTATTTCAGCTAGATTTAAGTACTTTGCCAATAAAAGACGATCCCTTGCTAGTTTTGTGAGAGCTTCGGGAAACTAGTGCAGGGGCAGACCCCCACTCCGCGAGTCCATACTGCTCGGAAGGAGCCCTCCCTCCTTTTCTGGAAGGTATTCTGGGGAGCATTTTACTCAGTCTCTCATTAAGAAAGACCCATTAATTCAGACCCAATACCCAGCATTTACTCTCATAGCTTTTTAGCCTCCCCATAAGAGCAGAGGAATTAGCAAAGTTGTGCTCGCAAATAAACAAACCAATAGGGAGGGGCTAAAATTAGCTATATATACAATATGAAAACCTAAGTTGAAAATTGAATACCTGGGGATAAACGATTCATTTTTTGATTTGCTTCAAGGTGGATAGGGTTCCCGTCTACAACAGTGGACTTTGGAATTTTCACAAAGCTCTGATAGTGCTAGTGAAACCCGAAGGAAGAGGATATATCTATCACAGGGCTTGAATTAGCCATGCTTGCTCAGACTTGACTTAACGTCTTATGTCGGGCCGAGCAGACATGGGCATATGCAGAGGTGAATATGAGCAAGAAGTAAGGCGGTATTGCAAGTTTGCTGGGAACGTGCAACGAAGGCACGGGCAAGAGACAAAAAAGCTCCAGGGCGCGAGAGCGCGCCACCCTCAATGGGCACATGTGGCAGCCCGCATGCCAAAGCGCACAAAGCGCTCTGCCCATTGGCGCCCACATAAGGAAGGATGAGGCGCGGTGCTATTTAGGCGCGCACACAAGTGGGGCAAGCGTGCGCGCATCGCTATCATGCGAGAGATGTGGGTGCCACGCTGCACATAGTATACGGGCGTTGGCTCGTGAAAGTGAGCGATGACCTGAGCGAGCCTAGGCAAGCGCAACGCAAGCGGAGCTTGCGGGGCGAAGCGTTGCGTATGGGCTCATGTCCCCGGCGGGCGGGGACCCGGTGGTGCAATGGTTTGTGCTGCTAACGCTCTAAGGGAGCGGTGGTGCCTTAACACTCAGTTTAACCTGTGCATAAATTAAATGTATAGGAGTGCTTGTGGGCACATTGCATTCATATCTCTCGTTTATTGATCTATGTTGTATTGATTGGTGATTGTATGGCCTACAGGCGTAACTTGTAAATGCTTTGTTATTATGATTAATGAAAAGTATTGAGCTTGGTGCCTCTTTATTACAAGTATAGTGCGTTAATTATAATGTTGTGTGTGCTTGCAGCTAACTAACTCGCTATCGCTATAAAAGCCTTGCTACGCTGCGTAGGGTTGGTTGGTCAAGTTAGAGAACTTTGCGCCATCACGCGCTCTTGCGGCATTTTAGAAAAGAGCCCGTGACAAGTTGGTATCAGAGCTGCGTTCAGAGGAACCAGAAAAGCTAGCTGCACATACACAAGATGGCTGGAATCTCACTTAAGGATCGAGTCGGACGTTTAGAAGCTATAATCGGCCTGATAGAGCCAGAGGCCATGCCGTTAGTTGAAGTGGTCGCTATGCAGAAAGAAGAAATCAATAACCTCAAACAAGCTTTTACGAGCTTTGTTGAGGAATTCTCCGGGAAGCTGAACGGGGTAATGGAGGACATTGCGGCAATGACAGAGGTCTTCAAGTCGAATATCTAGGACCTTGAGGGGAAATAGTGTTGATGAAATATGCGATTCACAATACTATCATGTCTTCAGAGGAGAAGCCCCCAAAGATCAAGGTGCCAGAGCCCAAGACTTTTATAGGCACGCAGAGTGCCAAGGAGTTAGAGAATTTCTTATAGAATGTGGAGCAGTATTTCAAGGTTGCCCATGTGCCAAGTGCAAAACAGGTCACCATCACCAGTATGTACCTCGAGGGGGATGCTAAGCTTTGGTGGTGGAGTAGGCTACAAGAAGATGCCGATTCGGACCGACT
>JAWDEX010000008.1:363464-381331 GCA_035221805.1 Trichilia hirta | reverse complement strand
TTAATTATAAAATAAAAATAAATTCATAAATTTTTATGAATATAAAATAAAAATATTTTAAATTAAATTATAAATTATTATAAAATAAAAAATTAATTTGTAATTTATAATTTTATATCTATGTTTATATTTAATTATAAATTTTGTTTTTATTTTATAATTTGAATTTTTGGAAATTTTATTTTATTTTTATTTTTAAAAACTAAATAAAAATAATTTAAATATTTATTTAAATTATTGAAAAACTATAATATTTTATGTTATAAAAATATTTAAATTTAAAATTTTATATTCATAATTTTATAATTTTAGTTTTATAAAATAAAATAAAATAAAATTCATAAGTTTTGAGAATACCAAATAAAAATATTTTGAATTGAATTTTAAAAAATTAATTTATATATTTTTTTAGTATAAACTATTATAAATTAAAGTATTAAAATTTTAAATTAAATTTAAAAATTTTTAATAAAAAATTGGTTATTTTAATTTAAGACTTTAACCAAAGATTCATATAATAAAAATTAAGAATACGTGTAATAAAAGTATTTATTTTATATTTAGTAGTAGAAGGAGTATTTTCTTTTTCAGAAAAAGATAGGAGAGGTTTATTATAAACATAATGATAAGAGTTTATTTGTTTTTTGAGCAAATTATAGGAGGAATTTTGTCTTTCACTTTTAATGTTGAATTTTAATACATATTAATATTAATATAATTAACAAAAATAAATAATGAAAACTATATAACAATCAATACTATTTAATTTTTTCAAGTAATTTGTGAAGATGAATCTTATTACAATCTTAATTTTCTTAATTTATTATAATTTAAATTAATATAGGTAAAACACAAATAACGAAAGAAAAAAAAAATCACATCAATTGTTAACAATTTTATGTTATTACGAGAGTTACATTCAAAACAATGACATTGAACGAACAAATGATGACAAAATAGCATTTTCCTTCTCTTTTTTATGCATATAGTATATGTATTATTTGGAGAGAAAATCTTGGGCGTATTAGGTGTACGTACGATCAATGGTTGACACTGGACCTACATAATAAAATTTGATGACGTGGCATATTATTAGCTATTGAATCTCGTATATGGGATTTACCCAAGACTTTCCCCTTATATGTGAAGATCATTTTCACTTGTTACAAACTAAAAAACAATGTTCGACAAAGCTAAAGGCATCTTTCTACCAGCTCCTTTCACGTGTCGAAGACACTATATATAAATCTCTATACAAAAAAACTTCATAGAAATTCTAATTCATTGAAGTTGTAAGTAGAACGTCTGGAAAATGATGAATCAAGACTACTTGGATGTTATGAAAAGTACGGATAGCAAATCGGGTGTGGGTGTGGGTGTGGGTGTGGGTGTGTCTATTAATTGAAGGGAAGCTATGATTTTGAAGTTGACCGTGTTTCGTATTGTTTTGTTTATGGGTGAAACTTCTTCACAAGAAAACAGAATCCATAAACATGAACCCAGATAACACAGGAAAATGTATTTCCATAATGCATAGTATAGTAGTAGTACGAACTTTCCCCGATGGATTCGGATTCTGATCACCGTTCATGTTCGTTATTTTCCTACTGAAGTCTGTAGAGGAAGACGGCAATAATGACTCTTGTGACTGTGAACCAGGTCCGCACTGATAATCGTTAAAACTCTCCCCATTTTATTATCGAGAAACCCAAATTTCTCGACAATTTGAATGATCAAATCAAGACACCTCAGACAATGACAATGGTCCAAATTCATGCAATCGAATTGTTGTATCAGTTTCATCAGGTGTTAATATTTTGCAACACACTTTTTGCCAAATTCTTCTTTCATTTGTAAGTATCATAATATAAATTCTTTTATTTGGATGATTGATTATTTATACGTGTTCAATCTATAAATTTTTATTTAAAGAAAAATTGTTGATATATCCTCTTTAGTAACTTTGATTTTAGAATTAAACAATCAAAATATTTATTAATTTAATAAAGATATTTTTAATTAAAAACCAAACAATCAATTTTTTTTATACGTCAAAAACTTTATTTCAAGTTTTATTTCTAAAAATGTACCTAAAAAATTATACCAAACATAATAGTAATATTATCTTAAAGTAATACAATTAGGATAAAATATTATTTTTTTAAAATAATATTTTCAAATATATTTTAACGATTCACCGGTTAGGTCTAAGTGATTATCGATTCACCTTCTTACCCTTATGGGTAGTTTAAACCTATCGAAATGTAAAGCGAGAGTGTATATATTATATAATAAGTATTCCATCTAGATGAAAATTATTGAAATTTTTTGACATTGTACAATCAGCCATAATAAAATTTAAGAATAATATTAGATTGGACCAAATGAGTAATAAAGGGAATAAAACTATTATTTTAACCAATTAAAGTGTTACTGTGCAAAAAAGACTTATGAGCCAAAAAAAAAAAAAAAATTCATACATTTTCTATTATGTATCTTTTATCAAGCACCAATAATTCTAATCCTAAATTTATTTTTTTTATTTAATTTTTTAAAAAATAAATTTAAGTCAAAATTATAAAGGCTACAACAAATTCAACCAAACCAAAACAGTTTGATGTGTCCGATCCAAATTAAATTGAACATATTTAATTTAAATTTTGATTGTATCATAATTTTGTTTATGGATCAATTTTATTTTTTTTTTTTCTTGCTACCAGTATAAAAATGAGTACCTTCAACTTGATGAGTTTTTCCCCACTCCAAGTTGAAATTCTGGCTATCAAATCCAACCCAAAATGTTTACCGAGTAACTGAATTATGACCCTAGGAGTGATTAAATGAAGACTTGAAGTATCCTCCCAACAACTCTCTTTCATGTAAACCCAAGTTTTCCATTTCCCCACATTGGAGATCTCCCTCTTCCATCGTTTGACCACTTCCCCACTTTGTTCTACTCCCCAGTTACTTGGTTTATATTATTTTTTTTTTTCCCATTTTTAATGCAAATATCCCCTTAAACCTACATTTCAATCGACATATAAGATGGAATTTTTTTTTTCCACCTAGGATTATTTCGAGAATGATTATGAATTTGCTACCTTCACAATAGATCAGGAAGATTTTTGTCATGTATATTTACTCATTGCAAAAAATCAATTATTGATCCTTTGAAAAAAATCAACTGTGATGGAGGATATATTGAAAGACCCGAAGGGATATACTAGAGCTCGAAGTCATTGAGCATATTTTTAATAACGACATCTTCTGTTTTAATATTCATTGTGTATTCTATTTTGTCTCAGCTCATCAATAAAATTAAATGGTATTCAACTAAATATATAGATAATTTGATTTTTTATAAATTTCATAATTCTGTTATATTATAAGAATAGATCTTTTAGCGATTTAGTTTTCGTTTTCTTTCTCTTTCTCTTTAGTCAAGCTTTGAACAAGCTTCTCCACACTCTCGTTTGATATCTCCATAATATCCTTAAATACACCAACAAATTTATTTAAACATTTCTCAACTGGATCATTTGACCTCTTTCTTTTTCTAAGAGATGATTGAGAATCATTTGGAGTCATATATTGGCCATAACTGAGTTAGATGAAAAACTTATCTCCAAGGCAAAATCATTACTATTAAGTTCTCCTGCATCAATATCTCTTATCATATCATTAAAGAGTTTTTGCTGCTTGAGTTCAATCCTTTCCTCGTATCTTGGCAAATCTTTCATATAAAGAAAATGATTTATCTTTACAACTTTTTGAATTTTTATGATGCTAATAATAAGTAAATTAATATATAAATTAAACTTCAAAGAAATATTACCATATAAATAATCAAAATAAGAATAATTGTCAAACCTGCACATAAGATTCTCGTTATCAATACTAGTGGCTAACGGGTCCAACCCGACGGGTTAGGGTCAAGTCGGGCCGAGTCGAGTTGAAAGCTGGTTAAAACAAATCAAGTTTGGGTTGGGTGACAAGATAAGCCAGGTTAGGTTGGGTCACAATTTCAAAAATATGAAATCGGCCAGGCCCATGGAGATAACGCGAGCCGAGTTGGGTAGGATAAGGTCAGACCCGCCTTTTTTTTAATTTTTATTTTAATTATATTTTAAATTGTGTCAAAAATAAAAATTAATTTTATTAAATAAATCTCCCTTTTATTATTGTAATAAAAAATTAATAATAGAATTTAAATTATAAAAAAAATCACCTCTCACAGTATTCAATTTTATTAATTAAACAAAAAAAATTACAAGAAAAAGAACATTTTAACCTTAATCTCATAAATTTTTTACATTCAATTGTACTTTCTAATAATAAATATAAAAAAAATATAACAATTTAATTAAAATAAATATTATAAAAAGGAGGACATTGAGCCTTATATCATTATTTTTATAATAAAATAAATCTAAATTTTAATTACCTTTTATTCGTAAATTGTCATTCTTCAATCTTCCTCTTCTTTTTCTCATCTTATTCATTACTTAGATCAACTGATAGAGATAATTAGTATTATAATTGTTGTCTCCTCCTTTCTTCGTTATACTAATCTCTAAAGAACATTTGCATTTCAAGAGGTTCTGCTGTCATTCTACTTCTTTAAGCATCAAGCATTCGTCCACTCAAGTTAAATGTACTTTTTCATAAAACTGTTGATACTAGTGGCATAAGAAAGTCCCATGTCATCTTTTTTAAAATGGGATAAATCTTAGAATTTTCTTTGCACCGCTTTAAGATATCAAAATCTATTTTATTCTCCACCAATAGACCTTACATATAGTAGAATAACTCATTTAATGAGGTTCGCATTGTTCTCGATCTCTTCACGATCGCATATGGATCCTAATCGCTATTAAAAATTATAAGAGTAGAAGAATAGGAAGAAGAGCCCTCCCATCTGGTGGATGTTGAACTCCCTATAGAATACTCAATCCCATAAATGTGATAAATATCTATTCTCATAAGTTTTTATACGTGTAATTATTTCGGATGATAAATTTTCAGGTTCATTGGGATTTAAAAAAGTATAAAATTTTTCAATTAAAATTTCATAACTAGAAATTTTAATACGCGAGTCCAAGTAAAAGGCAATACTGTATAAAAAGGCATATCATCATAATATTTTCTAAATTTTTCTACCATAGTTGACATTACCACAACGAACCTAAGATGTTCCGTGTATTTTTTTAATACAAAAGCAATACTACCTAATATGAGAATTATATAATATGTCATTGGATAGTATTGTCTTGATAATAATTATGTGACTTCTTTAAATATTTTTAAAAATTAAGAAAAAATGTATGCAATATCAAATTGTTCATATATTATTTCGTGTCCTATCATATTATTGTTCCCAAAATTCTATTATTGAAACTTGATAAGGTAAAACACTTCGAAACATATTGTAGGTAAAGTTCCACTTAGTTAGCTCATCTATAACTAATTTTTTAGTTTGCAATTCATATTCACAGTATAATTTTTTAAATTATTGGTATCTAACTGGAGCTATTTTTAAATGATAAACAATAGTTCTAATTGATTTTATTATTTTCTAACCATCTTGCACATATAAATTTAATACATGACAAGTACATTTGTTGTGAAAAATTTTTTATTTAAAAGTATTTTAATTATATTTTTTATTAAAAGAATTGCAACAGTATTATTCGATGCATTATCAAATAAAATATAAAAATTTTTTATCTTTTATCCTAAATTCACATATAACAGAGGTAATTGCTCTAAATATGGCCATGGCATTATGTGAAAATTCAAATAGTTTAAAACTTATAATTCTTTTATTTAAATACCAATCATCATCTATCTAATATCATGTGATACAAATATAGTACAATCCATTAACACCTCTCTAATTATCGTAAGTCAATAAAAACAAACTGATATTAAATTTTAATATAACAATCAAAGTTTTTTTATTTTATTAAAATTTTTTAATACATGTGTTCTAGCAATTGTCTTTGCTATTTTCTTAAATGTTGGCTGATGCGCTTGCATCACTTTTATAAAATTTAGAGATTTACCTTTTGTAAATGATTGATCATTTAATATTAACTATTTAATAATAGAGTCTCTTGACTCGTATGATCAAATTAAAAAAATTACCACTTATAACTTCACCTATTGTTTTAATTTGACTTTATTGTTGTAAACTTTTTAAATATTTTGTGTGTTATTTTTTTACATGTCTACTAAAAGTTTCTAAACCATCACCTTTTTTAAATGCATATATCTTATCACAAATTTTACGTCTAACCTTATTTTATTTAATATTTTTTTCAAAAAATTTTCATATTTCAAATTTAAGTTACTTACTCTGACTAGTGCAAGCTATAGTAAACTTTACGTTGGTACTAAGAATTTGTTCCTCTTCTTATGTATTTTCAAATTATTTATAAGGAGGCATTACATCTTCTAACTTTCAAGAAAATTCGCGTGATCTTTGTAAAGAATGGTGTATCACTTTTTAAAGATTTAAAATATTTTTTAAATTAAATATCAATGTAATTTAATCTAATAAATTAAAACACACAAATGAAGTAAAACTAAATAATAAAACAATTTAAAAAATAAAATAACTTAACAAAAAGAATTAACAATAATTAATTAACAATAATTTAGATGACAAATTAGAAAAATTAAATAATAACACAATTTAAATTTTGATAACTAAAATAATTAAAACAAAAACTAAGTAAATTAAATAATAACCAACTTAAAAAAATTAAATAACTTAACTAAAAGAATTAACTATTAATAAATTAATAATAATTTAGATGAAAAATTAAATAAATTAAATAATGACACAATTTAAATTTTAATTAACTAAAATAATTAAAACAAAAATTAAGTAAATTAATAATAGACAATTTAAAAATATTAAATAACTTAACTAAAAGAATTAACAACTAAGTAATTAATTAATAACAATTTAGATGATAAATTAAATAACAACAATTTAAATTTTTAATTAATAAATAATTAAAATACAAATTAAGTAAATTAAATAATAACTAATTTAATGGAATTAAAGAAATTAATACACAATTAATTAACAATAATTTAGATAATAAATTAAGTAAATAAAATATTAATACAATTTAAATTTTAATTAATATACAATTAATCAAAATATTAATATCATATAAATTTAATTACTAATCTCAAAATTGCGATAAAATAATGACTTTTGCTTCCACAAAAATAACAAATTGATTAACTATGATTGTGAGAATGTAATTAATAATTAAATGACAGGAGAGTAGGAGATAAAGGATTGAAATTTTGATGAAGAAAAAAGAAATAAAGAGGGAGATATTTATAAGATTTGAGAAAAAATAGGGGTTCATAAAAAAATTTGGCCATTGGAATAATCATCCAACAACCATCGACCATTTCTAAATCCTACAAGTTACAAGCCTGCAGCCTGAAGGCCCTTTTTTTAAAAAAAGTTTTAGACTCAGGGAATCGTGAAAGACCCCAATGTTTCTTTTTCAATTTGGGAAGAGTTTGAATGAAATTTTTAATTTAAAATTTTTAAAATTTATTTTTTTTCTCTCTCTCCTGTTCCTTTTTAGGTTTCTTTTTCTTCTCCGTTTTCCTTCGTTCACCATCGCATTCTCTCTGTTTTCTTTATCAATCGCCCATAAATTTGCTAAAAATTTTAATTTTTCACCACTAATCACTCACATTCTCCATTTTAAACTTTCCGAAAACATCAATTTCAGAGTAAAAATATAGGAAACGAAAATGAGAGATAGGGTTTCGACTTTCAATTTAGGATTTTTTAAATTTTAAACGAAATTGAAGCAAACCGACACTACTACAAGGTAAAGGATATCAATTTTAGCCTGTCTATATCCTGTATTTTTTATTTTATCAATTTTTAGACTTATGATTTTACCGTTCATCCATAGCATTTTTGTTAAAATTATCGCTTATAATTATATTGTAATACGTTATTGAGGTTGTAGTATAGTCGGATAAATCGCTAGAAAATTTAGGGTGCAAATTTAGAAAAATTATTTGGGCATGAATAGTAATTAAATTATTATTTCGACAGATGTGTGGGGTCCACTTATCGTAATTATGAAATTAAGTTGAAATACGCTAATTAGGATACAATGTGGATTCCTGGTAGAAATAAATAGATAATTGACAATAAACGAGGTCTTATTTGATTTAACATATTAGCCGATTTTAAAAAATTGGGGTTAATATGTATTCCATGCATATAAGTTTTATTTGAGGTTTAAAAAAGTATATTGATACATTTTGATATATGTGTTAGATGACAATACGCAAGCGAGAAACCCACATAAAGTACCGAGAAGCGAAGGGAACTAGGGAATGTATGCCCTCCTTAAGAATGAGTGGACCTTTACTTTATGTATTTATTATTTTTTTTTTAAAATCAAAGCTTATATTTTATTAAATATTATAAATACATGAATTGAGATCACATGTGAAGGCGATGATTTTGTTGTGGTGGTGGAGACTAGGAGGAGGTCTCCTTGTTTGTGGTTTATTTGTGATTATTGTTTTGAATTTATCTTTGATGATATCATTATTTTTATAATTTCTTGATGATTTTATGATATATGGTTTATGACTTATATATGTATATGGCAGAAGGCCAATAATGATCTTTTGACATTGATGTTTTTTTATAAACTGGATGTTATGCATAATTGAGAGATTGATTTTATTGAGTTAGATATCGTGATATGCATATTAGTGATAATGGCTATGATAGTCGGGATATTTTATTGTAGTTACAAGGAGATAGTCTAGGTGAGTTCACTTAGATGTGATCACCTAGGTGAGTGTGGTATAAGGTAGCCTAAGGTCGGCCTAGTAGAAAGGTCACCTAGATGAGTGTAGGCTTCACAGGTGGGGGCGGTGTATGGCGTTATGTAATAGAGATGTAATTTAACCACCTATGAGTCTCATCAAGGATAATCATGGAGGTCACCACATGACTACTCGAGGCGAACGTCAGTGGTAAGCTTGTTTTTTTTTTTTTTTTAAATAAGTCATGCATTAATTTATTTTTTACATATCAAGATAAATTTTATAAAATAACATCGTTTTCTCCTACATATAAAATCTACTAAAGATCTCAGGATGGCCAAGGCCAGGGTGATCGCCAAAAAAGAAAGCCAATCTAATGATTTAAGATATATGTTTTTAATCTTTCAAATTTAATGAAATATTTTTGAATCAGGCTATTTATAATCTCTTTGAATTATGTTTTTCTGAATTAGATTTATTGTTATTTATTTATTTAAACTCTAATTCACTTACGAAGTATACTCCTGTATACTTATCCCCCTTCACTCTCCAATTTCAGGTTTAAAAAGTTTTGGGTGAGTTCAGTTGGTGGTGATTTCTTTCAAACCTGGTGTGCTTCAGGTATATATATATATATTGACTCACTTAATTGGGATATAGTCTACTAGATTAGTATTTTTAAAAATTTATTGTGTTATTTAGATATTTTTTATGAATTTGTAAAAGAGACTTGTAACGATAAATTTTATTATGGATGATTTGATTTTACTGTTTATTATTTTAGATGGATATTTTATAAATAAATGGATGTATATATATTTTGAAGTGTTTTGTGATTATTTGAGAAATAAATTTAAAGTTTGGATATTTGAACGAATTTATTTTAAAAGTATTTCATAATTGGTGTTGAAACAAGTTTTGTAAAGGTTTTCCAGACTCACAGGTATATTTTGGGTGATTTAATATATATTGGAGGCATGTGTCGATTATTACGCGTGGAACCGACGGATTGGGGCGTGACAGGTCAAATCTATTCAGACCCGTCGGTTCGATAAATTGAATTAGTTTTTGCAAGTCCAGTCAGTTAAGAGCTCATAGAGGTCGGGTCCATAATTTTTTTGTCTTAGACCCGGCCTGACTGTTATTTACAGGCTTATTATCGACTCAAACTGTGCACTGTTTACAAGGGTAGGTTCGAACTTAAATTTTACTGGACTGGGTTGGGCTGAGTCACGAATTAACCCAACTGAATAGCCACCACTAGTTATCAATACACTTCTGATTATTACAACCAAATCCATTGGTGTTCAACATATAAAAAATTATTGCGTTTTGTCTTTTTCAAGGCTTCAATTTAGAATCCATGTATGGGTTACCCTTCACTCCTGCGTTAGGAAGTTTTCTAGTTGTTGTTCAATCAGCACGTCCTCTATTTGTCACCATATATCTTCTAAAATATTCAACTAAATATCTTCTTTGATATTGGCTGTGGTATTTGAGGAAAGAAGCTTTGTGGAGAAAAAAAAGAACACCCGTAAATATGTATCTTACCCCACCCCCACTTTTAGTTGGGATAAGAAAAAAGCTAAAATTTTTTAGTTTTAGAATATATGAGATGGGCTCAGCATATCTGTAATTAAGATATTATAATAGATGATACTATACTTTAGCCAAGGATTAATTTTCATAAATTTATCTTTATCCTTAGCCTTGTGAGGCAAATTATATTATTTTATTGTACCTTTATAGTGTTTGTTAATGAAATGGTTAGTATCTTAAAAAAACTTGATGACTAGATTGCGTTGCATGACATTCTTGTTTACAAGTCTTTAGGTTTGGTTTGGCTCGGAGCTTGAATTTATCCACTCCTATTTTTTAATTAACAGATTTAATATTATTTATATTTATTAAATTTGGCATTAGTTAAAATGATAGTCATAATACTTATTATTAATTATAATTTAATATGTAAAATTATTTTATATTATTATAACGATCACTCAATGAAATAACGAGCATGGAATTAAAGATGTAACAGACAGCGTTTTCTCCATATTTTTATTAATAATTTTTGAAAAAGTGCTTACTAACGGTTATTTACTGAACACGATCTCAACGAAGCTAACTAAATTCTATGACTAGCTAATTTCATGTGTCTGATATACTATAAATAAAACCCTTTTTAAGTGATCTATTCAAAACAGTACTACTTCCAACAATAACAGTATATAGGCGTCAATTGAACTTTCAAAAAAAAATGTCTAAGCAAAATGATGATCAAGATAGAAATGATGAAGCTAGATTTAATCGTTGTTGCAGGAAGTATGAAAAGATGATAAGTCAGGTACATTTCATATCACTGCTAGTCATTGTTTTTCTTCATCCCGTTGTTTGTTTGTAGGAAGTTTCACTATGAATTCACTATATAAAGCAAAACCATCATATTGTTTTGTTGTAAATGACATAACAATGAGGAAGAAATTTCCTGTATAATGAATACGTAGGTATCTGATCAAGTTTATTGTTTCCAGGTGAGACAGCTTGATGATATTGCTGAATCAATGAATGCTGCTAGGTCTAAATCATCCAAAAAGAAAAGGGTATATAATTTCCTGTAATTAATTAATGTTCTTCTAAACGTGTTTAGGTTCAAACATAACAACTTAATTAAGCTAATCATTAATTCTACTAATTGTAATGATGTTAATGTTATTGGTTTCAGAACTATGGAGGTTCGGGCAGTTGCAGTTCTTCAGCGAATGGCTCTGGATCAGCCGATAACAAAGAAAATTTGAACCAGGTTATGGTGGAGACCATAACCAAATTTCTGAATGATCTAAATGAAGACTCTAACAACAATGATCCTAAGCCATCCGAACCTTGATTGATATGGTTCAAAAGAGAAAGAGAATGCAACTATGAAAGCACCATTATAGATATATATAATAAATGTTCTAATGCTTATATTTAGCGGCAGTATCGTATGCTTATAATATTTTAATTCAAGGATTCTCCTATGGGATCCATTATTATATATACTAAGAAAGTTTCATATGAAAATTATAAATAATTAAATTATTTTATGATTGACATGGGATTGTTGTTCGAGTTTTCCATATCATCATTATCATAGGAAGAGAATCTTTAGAGCTCCCAATGCATTTCTCTTCACTAGAACATCTCTTGTCCAAAAAAGATTGAAAAAGACACAAATACAAACCATTAATAATAATCAATTATTTATTATAATAAATAAACAAATTAATTTCAATGAAGGGCTTATAGATGATTTGGAGTAAGATTTAAAATATGTTTATTAGTCTTTGATGAAATTTAATATTTGTACTAATATAAGATACATTGATCATGCAATGAATACAGAGATCACAATGTCAGAATTCAACAGATGTTGAAATTTTCTGTTGGACACATAACATAATTTCATTGTTTAGTGCCTCATATACATTGTATTTTCTTGTTTCTAGGAAAATTTTAATAATTTCATTTCATAATAATATTGGGCAGATTGGATTGAATACAAGCAATCAAATTAAAAGGGAAAGGTCGTGAAGCGAAAAAAACGAAAGGTGTTAACCCAAACGACCTTTCAACGACTTTATCAACATGGAAATAAGAATTTCCTTGCGTAAATGGAACGTTCCGTTACTTTACTAATAACAAACATAACGGATACAGGATAAATGGAATAGAATTAAGAATGATTAGGGTATTCAATCAACAATAAAAGCATGCATCAGGTGTTTTTGTCTCAAATTTTGCCCCATGCAAAATCATGCCGATGAAAAGCGACAAAAACAAGAAGGAAAAGCTACTAACGGATTCATACAGATTCAAACATTCATGTATAGAATGACCAATTATATAAATTTAAATTGGGTTCGTGTTAATGGTGATAAAAAAATGTGAGGGAGGATTAGAACAACTAAAACAAATATATGCATCGTATCCTTCCTCTTCAAATTTTATTCCATAAGCTTTTAATTAATACTTTTAAGTCACAAATAATTATATCTTCTGTCCCATTGATTTGACGTGACCCAGCAAAACCCATCAATTGAAACGGAAATGAACTCCAAACCCTGATGGATAGCTTCCATCAGCAATCCAATTAACTCCACACGCCGCTTTTCCTCAATCATTAACATCCAATAAATAAATTTAAAGCTAACGAAGGAACCACAGGAAAACAATAGATTTCAAATTCAAACAAAAATGGATGCTTGACGTCCAAAGAAGAGCAATTGGAACTGGAATTTTTCTGAAAATTTTTACAACCTCGCACAGAAAGCATCAAGGGAAAATTGGAAAAAGAAGGTGATCAAACTCTTTAATCTGTAACAAAAATCTTGTCAATCACAAGGAAGACACTGTCTCTCATGATCATGAAATCGAACAAGAAATGATTCAAGACTTCAAGCACATATATTTTACTTCCAAGATCAACCAGTTTTGTACAAATATGCATAGTCTTGAGCTTGAGAGCTTTACAGACGCATAAAATACTTCAAACACCGGCGGTGATTTAAGAACAAATCTTCAAAGCTTTCAATAGTAAGCTTGTGAATCATCTTTTAGCTTACAAATTTTGACCAGACTATTATTCCATCTAACACTTCCAACGTACAACCCATTAGACTTAAAAAGTGGGATGGTTACAAATTTAGAACGAAAAAATATTGGAGTACTTTATTATACACTTTACTCCATTGGACAGCGATCCTACTCATTTATCCAAAACAGAGGGAAAGCCAGACCTCGGGTACTGTTAGGAAACCTAGAGTCTTTTGAGTCAGCTTCAAATTTAGCACGTGCAATTTGGATTCTATTTTACAGTCAAAATTAAAAGACACAACTCCCCTGCATACCCCTCTTCAAAACCAAGATCCTAATACTTTCAAACTCCTTAACACAGTATTGTTCTGGTAATTAATAATTATACAAAGATATAATAAAAGCTAACAGAACTACTGGTTTAAAAAGGAAATAATAATAATAAAAAAGGCCCAGAAGAGCCGAAGGGTTATTGGCAGATTTCTTATGTCATCAAAAAGTGCAACAGTGCCAGGTTTAAATAACCTCATTAATTACAAATCTGCATTCAATGAAAAAAAAACCATGCCCAAATACCAGCGGCTACAAAAAAACCATTATATTCTAAACATAGCTGAGAGGTAGCTAAAAGGAATTCTTGCACATAACAGATGCAAAGATTTTAAATAAGCCTGTTACTCTAAGCTTTTCTAGAAGTGACGACAGAGGCTGATGCGCAGGGAAAAGAAAAGTTACACACAGCATGGATGCACTGAACAAAAATTCAATTAAATTTATATAATGCAAACCTGAGGCTGGGATTTAAATAGTACAAAACTTCTTTCCTTTCCACTTGCATATTTCCCTCTTTACTTTTTTTCTTTTTTCATATTTAACTGGGGCTGGGGGAAAATAAGTTGGGTAAAATAAATGAAGTGTTCACACAAAAGACCAATTTATAAAAGACAGGGCAAGACAGTGAACAGTATTCTCTTCAGCAGCAAGGACTTTCCAGGCAACAGCTTGGTCATACGAAACATGGCGACCCATTGTCGACATGCAGATGCCCGCAGGAAAGTAAGCAAAGCCCTGATAAGAAAGGAGAACTTTCAGAAAATTCGAAGCAACAATCAACCTTTTTCTTTTTTAATTTTATATTCTTCTCTAAATGGCACAAGATTATCAACCAAACCAAGAGATTTTCCTCCATATATCTCCCTTTTTTTACCTCTTTCTCACAGAAAATTTTAAACATACTGACTGACAGTTTAACAGGTTGGGTATCAATCTTAAGTATGCTAATATATAATAACAGTCTATAAAGAAAAAACAACATTACAGCTTCATTCTTTTAATCAAGTGCAATAGTAATAATCTAAACTTCAGTATTCACATGTTAATAAGATATGAATAGAAATCAAACTAAAAATGGGAACATCTTTGCTTTTGTTAAACAGATTAAGAGGAATGACCAAATGCTCATCAAAATTGATTTGGTTAACTCAAGCCTAAAACTGAGCATTTACCAATTTTATAGCTTAACAAAAGTACATTATTTCTATGCAAAAGTTACCTGTTGCATTAACTTGGAAAAATCAACACAAAATGTCTTACGCCCAGACTCATCAAAGATCTTATCCAGCGTGATATCTTGTAGAGCAACCAGAGTTGTCTCCAGCATGTCGAGGCCTGCCTGATTTGCAAAGATGAAAACCGGCATAGACTGCAGCATTAACAGAAATCCATTAATGAAAAGGACGACTCTCCTGATGAGATAATGTACACGGTATTTTGAATATATATGGACCTTCAATGCACAACACAAAATAGCATCCTGATGCTGCCAGAGATTTTTCAACACTGTGTCACCGCCAACTGAATCAGATCTCAACAAGTCTGCCCCTAAATAATAACTGCAGAAGAAGAAAGGAGAAGGAAATATCAGCAACTCAGGCAAACAAAATAATTGAGCTAGTTCAACTACTTGACAGCACATCAATTTGGCCGGATAGAAGATAGTTTCAATTGAAAGCTATCAACATGACCAGGTGCAAGATAATTTCACGTGACAGCATATTGTTATGGCCTGACAGAAGATAACTTGATTATGTCTAAATCAACATTAGAATCACAACTATAGATTTTTTTCTGCTTTCAACAACTCAAAGATACTGCTGTCAAGCCCATGGAAATCGATACATGTATCATATTTGAATATTGGTTATGCAAAAGCTGATTCAGAACTTGCCTATAGCTCTGACAAATCCAGTGAGCTAGTGTAAGTGCTTCTGGCGAGCCTGGTGAAAGCTTTGGCCCCAGAGTTGGGCTCAATCCTGAAGGAGATATGGCCATGGCCACCCTCTGAACAGATGAAATGACACTGCAGACATACTGGCGTGCCATGGTTGCAACATTATCTTGTAGATTGCTTTCAAAAGGGAACTGGAAGGCAATAGTCAACACCGATCGTGTGTTTTGAATTGATGAAGAATCTCCTGCAGCATGGTTTGGCGCTTGACCCACTTCAAGACTAGATGTCAAATCTAGTGTTCGATGCGTAGTCAACGTGTCCTGCATATCAGGCTGTATAATAACATCATTAGCATATTAAGGTAAAGGACCGCAGCAATATGAAATCAAGATTGAGTCTACGAAACAAATTTGATGCACAAGTTTACAAGCCATGATCTTTAATCTTGGGTTTATTGAGTTTAATGTGTAAACTCTTTGTGTCAACTTTTAACATCAGCAGATTTAACACACTTCCACGTAGTTAAAACCAAGGACACCAAAAGTTTCAAAGTTTCAACCAGAGTGGAAATTTTACATCCTTCGAAGCATGCAAGTTTATATTAGCATCAATAATGTGAAAAGATAACGGAACATTCAAGTGCGATAAACCCAACTGTTTTTGAATCCAATGGGATAATGCGAAAACCAGAGGGTAATAATGGACCATCATCCGGAAACATCTCATCAATTGGAGCAAAGACAAGTTCAGAACATGCTCCCACAGCATTTTCATCAACCCCACTGCATATCTGCCCAAAAATAACAAACAATTGCAGAATGGAAGACTATTAGGTACCTTCTACCTCAAATTGAACAAAAAACTTTAAAAGAAAAAGACCAGAAAAATTGAAAGAAATAATAAGTAACACAGAGACGAGTTACAAAAAGCACCTGCAGTAGATGAATGTCCCTTGATACAAAAGCATCTTCCTGCGCAAGAGAATGCCCCTCAAGTCGAATAACTTCAAGCAACTGAAAAATTCAGAGCCAGAATTATTTAGAGTAAAACAACTAATAACGGTAACAGGAAGAGAACACAATTCAACAAACAAACCTCTTCATGCTCAATTGTGTGGCCAAGTGGCATGATGATTTGGCTCCCAGTAAACCTAGTAGGCCTCATTCCAGGATATGTGTAGGAACCAGCTTTCAATGATGCAGCAGAATAGGCATCAACATTGAAATCAGCCCACTCTGAGCGATGCTCTCGCAGAAAACGAACAAGCACAGCAGGAGGAACATTCTGTCAGGATAAAGGAAAAATAAACAATCCTGTCATTTTCAGAGCCCAAGAAGAGGTACAAAAGTAACATTATATTCAACAAATAAGGCTGATAGAATCCTACATTCATAGTCCAATGAGCTCTAAGAATTGTGTGCTCAATTTAGCACATCAATCTGAACATAAAATCAATAATCCACTTTCAGTTAACTAATATTATTTACAATGTTGGTCACCTCCTAGAAACAAGGTGAAAAGAAAAAAACGGAACACTAGTCGAACGTCTAATCCAACAATAAACCCAAAGCTCAAAGGTCCAAATTGACCAGGTTCTACCCTTTAGCCTAGACAATACGGTTTATGTCCTTCAGACAATCTAACACATATCAATCTCACTGAATTATGTCAGAAAAAAAAAAGAAAATGTTACAGGAAAAGCAAGAATAAGAAGACCATACCAAATTTGCAAATAAAAATTTAAAACTTACTTGGAGTAGCATGGAAGCCTTGGCACAGAGAATACCTCCAAGGAATGCAAGGGAATTAGCAGGATTAGATGTGGTGCTCAAATTTTTGGTTGAATTAACTGCAATTATCACATCCTCTGCACCATCATAGTTCATCAACGACCAACCATCATCATTAAACCCGTTGATAGCGTCATTGAAGCCTCTACAAGAAAAAAATATCACATAAGATATTACAGAATTGTCCTAAATCCTAAAAATTGACACAAGTAAATAGATGAATGAGGAACATATATATATGTGTGTTTGTCCAACTACCAAAAACAAAGCTCATTATACAGCTACCTGCTTAATCTCTGGCTGAAAGTTCTGAGCACAGCTGGCTGCCTGCCCAGCCCATATACTACCTCACCACTTGTCTCCTGAGCTATTTGCCTGATATAACGCAGTGCCTTCAGAAGAAAAAATTAATCAGGAAGAGACACAGTAGAATCCAACTC
>JAWDEX010000008.1:342546-363364 GCA_035221805.1 Trichilia hirta | reverse complement strand
ATATCTGCCCAAAAATAACAAATAATTGCAGAAGAATATTAGGAGCCTTCTACCTCCAATTAAACAAAAAATTGAAAACGAAAAAGACCAGAATACTTGAGAAAGAAATAATAATTTACATAGCAACAAGTTACAAAAAGCACCTGTAGTAGATGAATGTCCCTTGATTCAAAAGCATCTTCTTGTGCAAGTGAATGCCCCTCAAGTCGAATAACTTCAAGTAACTGAAAAGTTCAGAGCTAGAACTATTTAGTGTAAAACAACTAATAACAGTTAAAAACACATATTCGATATGAACAGAAGACTGAAATTCTCCATACTATTGGAGTCCCTAGGAAGGAAGAGAAGACAATTCAATAAACAAACCTCTTCATGCTCAATTGTGTGGCCAAGTGGCATGATAATTTGGCTCCCAGTAAACCTCGTAGGCCTCATTCCAGGATATGCATAGGAACCAGCTTTCAATGATGCAGTAGAATAGGCATCAACGTTAAAATCAGCCCACTCTGAGCGATGCTCTCGCAGGAAGCGAACGAGCACTGCAGGAGGAACATTCTGGCAGGATAAAAGGCATATAAACAATCCTGTCATTTTCAGAGCCAAAGACGAGGTACAAAAGTAGCATTATATTCAACAAACAGGGATGATAGAACCCTAGGTTCACAATTAACAGTTCACTAAATATTCCAATGTGCTATGAGAATTGTGCACTCAATTTAGCACATCAATCTGAACATACAATCAATAATCCATATTCAGTTAACTAATGTTATTTAAAATGTTTTCACCCACTAGAACCAAGGTGCCAAAAAAAAAATATGGAACACTAGCCAAACTTCTAATCCAACAATAAACTCAATGCTTTAAGGTCCAGATTGACCAGGATCCACCCTTAGCCTAGATAATACGATTTACATCATTCACACACAATATAACATGTATCAATTCGACTGAATTATGTCAGAAACAAGAAAGTGTTACAGGAAAAGAAAGAATAAGTAGATCATACCAGACCTGCAAATGAAATTTTAAGACTTACTTGAAGCAGCATGGAAGCCTTTGCACAGAGAATGCCCCCAACAAATGCAAGGGAATTAGCAGGATCAGATGCAGTGCTCAAACTCTTGGTTGAATTAACTGCAATTATAACATCCTCCGCCCCATCACAGTTCATCAACGACCAGCCATCATCATTAAACCCATTGATAGCATCATTGAAGCCTCTACAAGAAAAAATCACATAGGATATTACAGCATCATCCTAATTACTAAAAATTCAAACAAGCTAATAAGTGAATAAGGAACATATATATGTATTTGTACAACTAATAAAAACCAAGCTCATCATACAGCTACCTGCTTAACCTTTGGCTGAAAGTTCTGAGCACAGCTGGCTGCCTGCCCAGCCCATATACTACCTCACCGCTTGTCTCTTGAGCTATTTGCCTGATATAACGCAGTGCCTTCAAAGAAAACAATTAACGAGGAATGGCCACATCAGAATCCAACTCATACTCAAAGGACAACTCAAACTTGTATAAGGAGATAACCACATAAAAATTGTTGATGCATCTATTCACATTCTCTTTCTTTCAGAAACTGTTTCAAAAGACAAGCCACTTAATAAATATCTGCTCACCGCAATGGTCATTCTCTGGGCCACCACTTTTGATGATTCATAAAGTGGTCGTAGCACCTCTGGCACACTCCATGCCTGAAATAAGTCGTAAAACAATTTGAATTTTGCCTAGTAAGAAACATTTAGACACAAATTTTCAAAGGCAAACCTCAAGGTTCAGATGGTCAACTATATGGATGATTGAACCTCCACCCTCACAAGTACGAATCAGATAACCACTAGGGAGCATTTCAGCTCTCACAAACTGAGCAGCAGCAGCTGGATTTGGCCCAGAACCAGAACCAGAAAGAGACCTCTCACAGATCTTGGAATATTGACAATACAAAGATACAATTACCACTTCAAATTAGATCTCCAACTTAAAAGCATAGTGAATTACAAGTCATCCACAGTAAAAATGAACAATCATAGATTAATTATCAAACCAAGCAGTTGGCAAGGCTATAAACGAGGCAGCTTAAAGGATGTGCTAAAACATAAATACTATTGATCACCCTTAACTATCAGCTTCAGTTTTAAGTAAACTGGTTAACTTAAAATGATATCCAAGCCCATGTAGCCAAGTGGTTTCGTGATTAAATCTCCCATCATATCCAAAAACAATAAAAAAGTGTAAGTACCAATAGTCAAACATTTGTTGTAATGTTTGTGGTTGTGCTTGATACGTGCCGCATACTTAAAAATAGCAGGATAGAGCTTAAATATTATTATGGGGCTCTCCTTATTAGCTCAAGCATTTAGGTCAAGGGATAATTAAACAAGATGCAACCATTAGTAGTTTCATAAAGGACATGCACAAGTTTGCCACGTGAAAAGGTTAAATCATGATTTAATTATTGAATCTCCTAACTCTTATTTTGATTTAATTATCAAATCTTCATTCGTCATGCTAATCAACAATGTCAAATATTCTAGTAATGCACAACAATAGTAATAGATATGATTGCAGAGAGATGCATACCACAAGACTCCCATTGTCTAAAGTTGTAGTGTATCTTAGAGTCCAGAAGTCCCGTGCAAGAGCCAGTGTAGTTGGAGCATATGCCTGGAGCATTTTCAATTTCAATTTTACTTGCGAAAAGGTCAATAGCCAAAAATTTGAATTGAAAACTTCAACCAGTCTCATTCACCTGTGTGTATAAAAGTTCAATTGTTCCAGCATTTCCAGCTGGAAACATTGTGAAAACCTCAAGGCTCCGACAGTCCCGGAACCACGATGTACGATCTTTAAGGATCTCAGCAATCTGTTAAAAAATTAGTAAAATACAAACATTATGTTACAAATAGCTATCCAGCGCTGCACAATAACTAATTGCACAGCAAAAGAAAATAATAACCGCAAACATTTACAATCTTCATCCACCTGCGTATGCTTACCTTTGTAGGTTCTAAACTTACAAGACCGCATGCTCGAGCTGCCACTCCACTGCAACTTTGTGAAATGGCAAAGATCCCAACTGAATCCGGACCAGGCTGAGAATTAACAATTTACAAATGGGCATCATTTGGCAAGAAAGATATGCTCTCTATGACCAAAATATAGAAATGAAACACAGAAACATATAACATTAATAAGAGTCTATGTAAAGAACCTTCATCCCAGGCATCTGGACCCAATCGACAGTAGTTCCTGTAGCCTTTGAAAGGAACTCTGCCAAGGTCTCCTCTGCGATAGAGAGGAGTCTGCAAAATGCGTGAACAAAACACAATTGTAAGGTCAAGTTGGAAGAGAAAGATAAGATAGGTAGTGCACGTCAGTAATTAAGAATACCCAGCAGGGTTGTTGGCATCTCTCAGAGAATGCCGAGGAGTGGTCACAACAGAGTCACAACTCGCATCAGTCGCTGCTGGCGCCTGCAGAAATATCAATTAAAAAATAGAAAGTAGGTCAAAACTGACAGAAAGAACAACAGATGACTACTTAACTCTTTTGCAGGGCAAATAACCATCATCACTGCAAGTGCTATAAATATCCTTTGAATGCCAAATGCGGCACAGTGTAAACACTTCCAGAAAAAACAAAACAAGACACTCGATCGAAGAAAAGAAAAGGCTTAACTGTGTTGCACATAACCATGGTAGGAAGTTTTAAGTGAATGAATATACAAATTCAGGATTACAGCATCTTAAATTTTTTGCTTGGAAGACTGATCTTCAGGAATGATATCTAATACTGTGTCACCCTAGAAGCAAAACAAAATATAGATAATCAACAAAAAAAAACACAATATTTTCACGCCAACAGCATTACCACTCATACACATTCAAAATTTTTCATATCATGACAACAGAATGCACCGCTAGAAAACCAGTAAATGCCAGATTCCAAAGGAAGAACATACACTTACAGTATGCAACTGTTGCCGCATATACCCATTTTCACACACCAGCTGCGACACCTGCTTCTGCAATCGATCATTCTCCTCCATTAACAGCTTATTCATAGCTGTCAGTTTTCTGTTTACGGTTTGGAGTCTCGAAGCCTCTTTTCTCTGCTTCTCTCGACACCTGCACAACCAAACACGATTCTCATCCACTCTTCCAAACAACGTTCGATACCCGCATACCCACAATAAATCTACCCTCGTACTAATCGAACAATATCTGAAGTTTATTGAAATCACAATTAAGAAAACCAGTTTTTTACCCACATAAACAATCTTAAAAAAAAAAAAAAAATGTGACTAAATGATGAATTTCAAATATCATTCATCAAAAAAAAAAAAAAAATCCCGATCAAGTAAGAGCACAACAAAATTGGAAGCTAAAAATAAAATTGGAGAACCGAAGATGAATTTGTGCAAAGACAGTATCCGTATTCCTTTTCACCTTCGATTTTGAAACCAGACTTTGATCTGTTTAGGCTCTATGTTGGCAAGAATGGGAAACTCGCGGATCAACTGCTGTCTACGCAAAGAACTCGGCTTAGGGCACTCTGAATAGACTCTCTCCAGAGCTTCCACTTGTTCAGCCGTGTAACGAACATACTTTCCACTATCAAGCTGGTGGTTGTTGATACTCCCACTACTAGTCTCCCTTTGCTGCTGCTGTATCACCATTGCCATTTTAGCAAATCCAAGAACCGAAAGAAATAACAAAAGATTTGCTAAGATGGGTAGGGTATTAAGATATGGGCGAGCTAATAATGAATCTCGAAAGAGCCAGCTAGGAGCTTGTATTGAGTGAGTCTAGGAGCCAAGGTTCTTGTTTCTTAGTAAAGTCCGTCGTTTGTGCCGCGTTACAGAGAAAGAAAGAGTTACAAAGCTGATGAGTTGAGTTTGGGTCTGGCTTAAAACGAAAATTCTTTGGCTTCAAGTGTAAAAGAGTTTTAAAGTACAAGGGCCGAATGGATGCGCTCCCGCAGAGAGTTTTTAACCTACAAAATACAGCGTACAACCAGCAGAAAGTCTGTATTTTAGTGATAACTTTCAGTTATTGGCTGATGATCAAGCTGTAAACAACTCCTTTTTTTCTTTAATTTATTGCTTCAAATAACCTCCTCTCTCCCCAAGAAACCAAACTTCTTTTAAAAAACCTACTCTTTTCAACTGAAAATAACTCACACATACAAGAATTGACCCTAAAGCTCGATATCACAGAACTCCTCTTCACGAACAAGCTTGAAAGTTGTTTTAAAAAAAGGAGCTTGAAAGCACGAAAGACACAGAATAAGAGGAAAAAGCAAATATTTCCCCGTGTCTTGCCGTGAAAGTGACAGGATGACAGGGAGGCTCTCTCTCTCAAAGAGAGCAGCAGTTGAGTTGTGGCATTACAGAGCGTATTAATGTATAGTAAAAACATAAATATAAAGGGAAAACGAGAAGGGGAAAAACCTATCCATGACTGACTTTTCACAGTCACCTGAAGAGAAATGAAAGAGATTCAGCAGGGTTTTTGATTTTTAATTTTTTTTTTTCTTAGAGAGAAGAGAAGAAGTGACAGAGAGAAAGAGAGACAGTGATCCAAATCTGAGCCTCAAACAGTGTGGAAATAAGATAGAGAAAGAAACCTGCACCAGCACTGCATTGCATTTCATTAGCACGCATACCGACAAACTTACCTCCCAGCGTTATTTTATTTATTATTTTCGGCGCATTTACGAAGTTGTCCCTATATTTTCCATGAAATGACAACTTAGACCTAGATCCAATGAGAAGGACGTCCGATTAACGTTACCGTCTCCCCAGGACACTGACAAAATCATAATACAGTACAATTGCTATAAGGTCAAATTTATCAAATCCATCATCTGGATCAGAAATTAGAAAATATTTTATATAAAAAAAAATTGTTAAAACATTCTATGATTGTTACATTACACGTGGCAAGAAAAAAATTAAAAATTATTAAAAAATTAAAGCGAAAATAATGCTTCTGGACAAGAACTTTGAACCATTTTTCAGTCAACAGTGATATGGACTCCAATCGAAACAAAATTAATTGAGTTTCGGACAATTGAATAAATATTAAATATTTATGGATATTTTAATTTCATTTGAATATTATGCAAACTTAAGCTCGATTCAAAATTGGATACTTGACGAGGTTCAGGAATAAAATTTTAAAATATTCATCAATATTTAATATTTATTCAATTGTCCGAAACTTAATTAATTTTAAAAAGTTAATTTTTTTATTTTTTAAAAAATCATAAATAATAAATAAAATAATTAAATAAAAATTTTAAATTTTTAAAAAAGATTAAACTCGCAATTATAAGTAGTAATATTAATATAATCCGTATAAAAATTAATAATTTTTAATTATTAAATAAAAAAACTAAAGCATACTAAAACTTACTGTAGTCTTGTTTTACCTAAAAACATAATATAACATCACAAACAAATATTACAACGAAAATTTTGATCCATAAGAAATTATATTAAAGACTAAAGCACGCATAAAAACAATTATTTTAATCAAGTTATATTAATATAACATAATAAAATTATAAATAATCGAACATGTTGTGCTATAATTTAGAAATTATACGTCTGAAATGAAACTTAAACTTGACAATGAACAAATATCAAAATAAAGAATTTGATTTTTTTGATGTCTTAAAAATTTGATTTTTTTATTTTTAATTAATGTTAAATTTTAAAATAGTATGATGTATCCATTTTAAAATTTTTAAATTTAAAACCCCTTAAATTCATGCTGATGGAATAAGAAAAAAATAAAATGTATCACTTGAGTTTGCATTTTAATATTTTAATTTATTATAATATTAAACAATTAAAGTGAAATTTAAATTTTCTACTTTAAAATTTTTTTAAACAAGTATTGAGAGACTGTACTTCTATTTAAAGATATTTTTATTATTTAATTATTTAAGAGTATTTTTTATTATTTTTGTCATGTAACTGCATGGAGTATAATTTATGTGTATATGTTATGATTTTTAGGATACATATGACAATAAGTTAAAATTTTGTAAGAAAGGACAGTCAAAGAAAAAGCAAAAAAGGGTAGTAAATTAGAGAAAATTTGATCAATCGAATCAGGTAATTCATTCGAACAAATTTAACTTAGGAAGGTTAAATCAATCGAATTTAAACATTTGATTAACTGAATTTAAGCATTTGATTAACTAAACTCAAAGGCAAAAATATTTCAGAATACCTGTAAAAATTCGATCAAATAAATCAGAGGTTTCTTTTGACCGAAGTGTTGTGAGATAAAATTTATTCAGAGGTATAAAGCCATTTGGCCGAATAAATCGGAGCATTTATTTAAGTAAATATGATTAGAGACTATTCATTCGAACGAATTAAGAAATTAATGTATTTTATAAAACCCTAAATCATTTAGTTATTGGGATGTTCATTTAACCGAATTACATATTAAATAATTATTTTTGCCCTCGTCTAAAATTTTCTTTTTCTTTAAATCTAAGGGGAGTTTTGGTCATTTTGTTCTCTGCTATATAAAAACCCCGAAACTTAGAAAAATTATATCATTCTTTTTCTGTTTTCTTCCCTCGTGTTACTTTGCCCTTTCCCTTCTTTTAAACTTAAAACCCTGTACTACTGAACTTTGAAAGTCTTTCAATTCCTTACTTAAATCAACTTCAAAACATCGTTTTAATTTTTTACGAGGATTATTTTTAAGTTTTAACCAAAAAATTACAAAGAGAAATTTAGAATGACATTAGGGCTTTTCAAAATCAATAAAAGAATCGAGTTTCTTAAGTTATAGTCGACTTTTAAGTAAGATTTTTAACTCATTTTAAGTACAAATTTATAGTGTAATTGAATTTAGAACATAAAATTTACTGTATATTTAAAAAATTTTAGAAATTAGGCTTAATTGTGATAAATTAAATAAAAATTTGACAAATTTATTTAGATAATATCGAAATGGAAGTTAAAATAGATCAAATAAATTTTTTTATAAAACATTGAATAAAGAGTTATTGTTTACTAGTATTGTTTATCAGAGAAAGTACAGATTACAAAGTTGATTTTGCCTATAATTACATATTAGAAGTGATTGTAATGATTTAAGAATAGTCATAGGATTTCATTTGGCGAAAATTTAGTAAATAACCGAAAATATGTATAATTTCAATAGGTTAAGTTTGGTTATAAAATTTTAATATTTTGAATATATTCATAACACATAAACTGTATTGAATTCTAATTGAGATTTAGAATTAATAAGTTTACTAATATATATGTGGTTTAGGTTTAGAGAACTTGAGTATCGGGACTCTAAAATGTAAAAAATAGAAAGAGTATACACTCTTCTTAGTAGTGAGTAGATATTTTTTTAAATATTTTAAAAATATTTTATAAAAATTTACTTCTTTTATGATTTAGAAAATAATTTATTTGATAAATTCTATTTTAAATTAAATAAATATGGTATGTTGGATTATACATTGACTGGTATATGAGGTCATGAGACCGATTTTGATGAAATGATGATTTATTGATATGTTTTGAATCACGATGATACATACTTAAACGTGCCAGATTTTCATCGTGTCAAATAAATAATAATTGTGTCATATTTGTGTTTAACTCTTTAAACTCGTTTATCTATTTAAGACATGATTAGTTAAACGGATAACTGTATTTAAATGCATAATCGTGTATAAATAAATAATGCTTAAATGGATATTAATATTTTAATAAATTTAAAAATAATAAAATATAATAGGATAAATTTTATTTTAATAATTAAATTTATCTATAATTTAATTAATTATATAATTAATTTTTTAATTTCTTTTATTACATTTTAAATAAACTTAAATAAGTAGTCTTGTCATAATTATATTTAATGAATAATCGTGTCTAAATAGATAAGCGAGTCAAATAGGTAATCATATCTAAATAGATAATCATGTATAAATAGATTATATTTAATCGTGTCATATTCGTACCGAATAAATATTAATCGTATCATATTTGAATTGAGTTATATCTATTCCATTTATTCGAATTGCCAGCCCTACTCACTAGATGAGAATGTTGGAGACAGATACATGTGGATTCAATTGCTATTCGAAACCAAAGTTGGTGATAAGTAGTTTTTTTTTACAAAAATTATTGTGATTTTCTTGAAAACGTTAAAAAACGTTTACATATCATTTTATTTTATTTGCATGAATTTTATATAGTAATAAATAGGTCACTAATGGTTTGAGTTTGTTCTAAACCATATTAAATATCAAAAAAAGAAGTCAATCAAATAATTTTCAAATAACAGACCATAATTTTCTTTGAAAATAAATTATTTTTTATATACTCATAAATGTTTTCTTAAATTATTTTTTATATAAACTGTTTTAATGCATAAATCTCTCTCTCTCTCTCTCTTATATATATCAATAAACACACACACACACACACACACATGTATATGTGTGTCCATTTACAAAGTATATTTTTATATATTCAATCTCTCATATTTTAATTTCAGATTATTTTAAGCAAATTAAGGAGTTAGTTAAAGGTAATGGTCATTTCTTAAAAATTTAGAACTTTAGGTATACTCTGACTTGACTCCTTATAGAAATGTTTATGCCCACATAGATTATTGAGCGACAATAAGACTTGAATTATTTTATAAATTATATTATGTTAATATAGAGATATCTTTATATTTATCTTTTATTGAAATAATTATAAAATATCTCAGAGAGATCGTTTATATTATTGTATTAATAAAATAATTTAAAAAATAATTTTAAAATATGTGTATAATTATACAAAAATGAAATACTTCAAAAGTCTTATAAATTCAAGAAATATATTTTAAAAATTTGTGATGATTATCACTTATAAACCAAAGGAATAAAAACATGAAAAGTATTTTTTAGAGTATTTGTTAAATTTATCGTATTTGATAAATTATAATTTTTAATATATAAAATTTTTTTATTAATTATTATATTAAATATAAAAAATTATTATAAATAATAAATATAAAATTTTTAATCAATATTTAAGTTATTGTTTAAAAACCCTTTTATTTTTTAAATGATTCCTATAAATTGTTTATGAATATATAAAAAGAGAGAGAGAACGACAGCATACGACACTACACATTCTTTTAAGAGAAGTTGGAATGATAATTTAAGTTTGCATATCGTTGTAGTCTGATTCCGGGAGGAGATTAAAGGTGAAATTTCTAGTTTTACTAATATTGTCATTAATATTATTTTATATTTTTTAAATTTCAGTTAGACCAACCAAAAGATTAAAGAATATTCTTAAAAATAAATAAAAAAGGAGTGGCAGTCTCGAGATTCTTCAGCGCTACTAGGATAGTTTTAAAGACAAATGAGGGACCCCGACCGGGACCCAATTTACTTTTTTTAATAATAAAATAAAAATAATAATACTATCCAGGCGGTTTCTTAAATCCGGACCAAATAAATACTATTTTTATTACTATAATTATTATTTATTATATATAAAAATAAGATAAGATAAAATAAAATAAAGTAAACAAATAAATAAATAAATTTTATCTTTTAATTATTTATTTTATTTTATTTTCATTGTAATGGCACTGCGCTCACTGCCACTGCTCGGTGCTGCTGCATGACATCAGCCGTCTGGCGATCGGGGCACGCATTTATTTCTATAAATGTTTAATTTTTAATTTTTATTTTTTTATATAAATATTTGTAAATTTTATTTTATTAAAAAAATTTATTCAAGAGAATTCATTTCATGTGATATGAAGTTTTTTTTATGAAGAAAATATGATTGTCAAATATAATTCAATTTAAAAAACCGTTTTTAATTCCAGAATTCATTTCCAGACATTTTTTTTAAGTAATATTCGCATATTTATTTCTCATTATTCAAAGATTATTTGAATTCATTTTCTATAATATTTTCATTCTTGTTTGTATTTAAGAAAATATCAAAATAGTTTTAATAAAATGAATATATATATATATATATATATAAATCTTTGAACTTGACTTCGCGTGTGATGTGTGTGTTTGTGGTGGCATTTTCAATTTCCCCTGCTTTTGTCATGCCCGAAAAGTGGTCTCACGTGCTGCCCAACCAAAGCTCGCTCTACACAAATATCTTATTACTATTACTATTCCTTTTTGGGTAAAATAAAATAATAATCAATAGACTGAAATTAACCACTTTCATTTTTTTTTTTTCACCTTGGATTTGAATAAGCTTAGCCTCACGGGTGTCCGTTTTATTCTTTTTTTTTTTTTTTTTTTCCAAATAAAAAATTTATGTACTGAGAAGGTTAAATAAATAAACTAGATAACCAAGCAACAAGGAAATGAGTAGCAGTAATAATAATAATCCTTTTTGGACCCGATTGAAATGAATCTTTTTGCTATTTATTTATTCTACGAGCCGTTAATAAAATATTATTGTGTTTGATTCCTCTAATATTGGTCTTTCTAATTATTAATTGAGAGGAAATGTAAGCATAGTTTGGCATACAAAAAGAAATACTATTGCAATTACCAAATATACATCCTTCTTCTTTTGCTAAAAAAACAAGCAAAAGAAAAATGATACCCATGCTTAAGCTTAGATTCTATCGAAATCTTGTTTACTCAAACAATAAAATAGATATAAGAAATAGAAGAAAAAAAGGGACCAGATATATAATAATAAATCCAAAGTGATCTTATGATATAAATACAGTGTTCTTAACTTAGAAAACTAACGAAAACTTTGGAAATTATAGGAAAAGAGTTGACAACAAAATTCAAAATGCATACATACCCATTTTTTTTTATAAAAAATAAAAAAAGAAAAGAAAAAGAAAGGTCATTTCTTTTATAAGAATTAAAACTCATATAATAAATCATATTATGTCCTTTTATTGACTGAGTGTTTTATTTATAATATTTTTTTAAAGTAAAAAATATCACGTAATAAATATAGCTAAAATTTAAGAAATTAATTCGACGATATATGTTATCTTAAACTTGATCAATAAATATTTTCATTATTTATAAGAGAAAAATAACTCGTACATAATATGAATGATAAAACTCTGATTTATTTATTTCTTTTAGAAAAATGCTATTACCAAAACCATATATGTAAGATTTCATAAAATACAAAATTAATACATCATAATTAAGAGTGATCACGTATAAAGACAATCAATTGTAGGTTATAAAACAAATTCTAGTGTTCAAGCAGATTTAGTAGCGGGTAATTGAGTAGTGTTAGTGTATATGTATAAAGATGTTTGTTTGTTTGGATTTGGTATTGATACCAGTTGAAAATCTTGAAGCTTAATCCATGTTGAACAGAGAAAAGATCTTTCTTTTTTTCCAATCTTGTGTCTCTCCATGACTTTGTTCTACTAAGTAAGCTGTGCCAATGAGTTGAAAGCATGTGGAAAAATGGAGACATTCCTCCTATTCTTATTGCACAAAACAAAAGCAATGTTTTTATAAAAACAAATATTGAAAAATTTTGAAATCACAGAGAGAGAGAGGAAAGAAGAGGATATTCTTGATGGGTACACAAAATCTATGTCCATCCATCGGCATCTAAATTTACGACACGTGGATTACTAAACTCAATTCATTCCCATTCAAAATGGTCTCCTCTTGAGGAAACATAAACTCGAAGCTTTCAAATACCAATATATTCAATTGATACGGTAAATAGGTTGTCAATCAAGATTCAACAAAATGGAATTTATATTTAATTGAAACATGATTTCCTTTTTAATGTTAGTGGAGAGGAAAGAAAGATTTCAAACCACCCTACCCTCAGGCCAGCGGAAGAATCGTTGTGTTGAAACATAATTAAACTCAATAGTTTGCTAAATTATTAATAAGGGTTGAATTATAATATTTAAATGGTTTCATTAAGTCAAAAATAGAGATCCACTTTATTACATTTAAACAAAATAAACTCTTAATTCTAAAACTAGTAATAGTTGTTAAATTATAATAAATTTAATATATGTTTAAAATTTAGATTTTGTGATCTCTAAATTCATTACTATGATAAACATAAAATAACTAATCATTAAATTTAGAAGTAGGTGGGCCTAAGTGGTTAGTAAATACCAAACCATTTGCTTGTTATTCTTACAAAATTAATTACAAATACAACAATTGAAAACCTATTTGATTAAAAAAAAGTTTGTCTACTCATATCTTACATATTTCCACATATACCCGTATAAAGTGAAAAAAATAGATGTAGTACAATCAAATCAATGATCTATGATGGGGAATAAGAAAGTCAAATGGGTATTTATTTGAACTTTGGTTTTTTCTTTTCCATGTACTCTTTAGTTTGATGGGATTGGCATCCTTCCACTTTGTCCCTCTCTTCTATTTGCAATTTGTCTTGACCCTTTTTATTGGTAGATATTGTTTGTTCGATTTCTAATTATTAGAAAAAAAAAATTTAAGTGAAATGAACTTATGATACTATTTATACACTTACTTAACAATTTTTAACTATGTATTTATTTATTTTAAAGCTTATTAATTATAATTAATGATAGGTATAAGTAAAATATACTATATTCATATTCAATAAAATTTATTAAGACCGTTGTCCCATAATTTTTCTCCGATTTCTAAGGCGGTGGATGGTTTCATCGGCCATATAGTTTTGTGCTAGGAGCGAGCCATTGCTTTTCTCATGGGAAACGAATTATATTGTATTCCGGAGCTTCCTTAACGCTTTTTCGTGGCCGTCTCCGTCCAATCATGTGGGCCACTCTTGCTGGGCCCACATATCTCTCTCCCCTCCATCCACATAAAAAACATATATACAATTTTTTAATTAAAAAAAAAGAAGAAGAAAAAAAGCACGTTGGTTGCGTAAATCAATCGGATGCCGCCGTGGCTAAAGGCTTTGCTTCGCCGGTTGGTGTCGTGGAAGTGGTGGCTTGACCCCACGACAAAACCAAGCGTTGCAACTTTCTGACCATTTCACTTCTCTCTCTCTCTCCTTCTCTATTTTTTTTATCAGCAAAAAACAACATTTTTACACCTAAAATTATTAAAAAAGAAAGGCCTTTTTTTTTTTTTTTAATAAAAAAAATTGACTAAAAAATTACTACAATGACAAGAATACATAAGATAATTAAAATTACAAAAACAGATACATTATATGTATAAAATATTTCTAATCTACAAACATGATAAAGTGATGTAGTGTTTCCCCCTCAGAGTCTTCTCCATTACCTTTGCTTGTTGGGCACACACACTTATTATTATTATAATGTTGGATTTTTCTTTGTGTGTGTGTCTGTTTTGTGGGGGTTAATGATTTGAGTAGTGTAGTGTAGTGTAGTGTTGCATGCCCTGTTGTTTTCACCATGAAACTTTTTAACCCACATATGGATAAAGATGATGCTGCTGTTTCTTGGTGGTTCGGGGTGTTGCTGAAGCAAAAAGAGTCTATTGGGTCAGCACCTACCCTATTGTCTATTCTTGGTAGTGCAGATTTTAAAATTTAATAGCCATTATTAATTAATTAACTACATCCCTCTTGTTTGAAAACAATCTTTCGTAATTCACAAGTGACATAAAAGCTTCAGCTTGCCTCGTCCATCATCTACTGCAACAGTAGATTGAGTCGAGTGGGTTAATGCATCATGCACTTCTTCTGATAGTCTTAATTACATTGTTCGGGTTAAAGTTAACAGCATTTGTAACTGAGTGAGGAACAATTCACCTCCACAATCACCAAAATACCATGAGTAATGGAAAAGATAAAGTGAGTTTTTTGTTGATGAGACAGAGATCACTCATAACAACAACAAAAAAAATGGTTAAAGTTGCTGGTGAAGATCTGAGGAGCCAATGAAAGTTCACCAGTAATAGCAAATGGAATATACAAAATTATAATTGATTGTAACCTTCTGACGATCTAATAAGATGAACGATGAAATAAGTGAATAAAGTTTAGATAAATATATTTTATGTATACATTAATAATATAGCAAGCCACCAAAAAAAATTAGCATTTACCTATGACTATCTCTACTACTTATAACCATAAAAAGATAGAAAGACCTCCGTTTACATTTCCATGTATTTTGCAATCCCTCGAGGGTTTTCTAATATACTTGGTCCTATTTTTCTTGCACATCGCATTGTAATATCTATTAATGGCTCAACAATATTCCTTTTGTAATTTGAAAAACTGTTCACGCTTTACATAACGATAACGGTGATGTTATAGTAGTATTTATCAAATGTAGATGATTCTTAACATTAAGTTGTGTAATAGTTGTAACATATATGTATATTGCCCTCAGGTGGTAACGATCATTCTTAAAATTATGTTGTAAAATCCTTAGGGTATCGAGGTGACAATAGTTCGCTGAGGAACACGTGTAGAGGTGAGATTCTTTAGTATTTTTAGTCCCCAAAATTCTCTAGAATAAATATATCAAATAAATAATAATAATAATATAAATATAAATAATATCAATTACACAATACAAGAATTTATATAAAAAATCAATTATACCGAAAAA
Organism: Trichilia hirta; assembly: GCA_035221805.1. Taxonomy (NCBI): domain Eukaryota; kingdom Viridiplantae; phylum Streptophyta; class Magnoliopsida; order Sapindales; family Meliaceae; genus Trichilia; species Trichilia hirta. The sequence goes on along the minus strand of JAWDEX010000008.1, from coordinate 347,751 downwards.
ACCTATAGTTACCAAATATAGTAAGAGAGTAATAATCTATTTCTTTTAAAATTAGTAATTCCTTTTCTTATACAAATTAAACTCTATTTTGAATAAGATAAATAATATAAAGAAAGTATTTTAAATGAGAATTTTACAAGAAAATTACTAATTACAAAAGATAAATTAGGCTTAAAATTAAAATACAATTTTTTGTTGAAAAAAGGGTCATATTTCAGCAATATTTACCTTGGCAAGTTTTTAAATTTGAACAACAAATCATAAAGAAATCAACCTCCTTCATTATTTAATTCACATAACCTTGTCATCTTTACCTTCAGTCGTATACTTCACCTAAATTCACATTTATATAAAATTTATGGGAAACATTTTACATATAACTTGAAATTTGTCGGCATTTTTAGTTCTACCCAAAATTCTCTTAAACAAATATATTAAATAAATAATAACAAAAATTATAGATAAAAAAAATACCAATTACACAACACAAAAATTTATCTAAAAAACTTCTATACTAAAGAAAATTATGGTCGCCAAGGGCGATGAGAGAATGATTTATTATATACAAAGTTATTATAATCATATTTTTAACAAAATTTTCTCATACTATCTAAATTATAATCAATCCTAATAGACTTAATATCAATAGGGCTTGTTCTTCTAAAAAATTAAAATTATTTACTTTTAGAGATTTTAAGTTATACAGATTATTTAACAAGAAAATCTAACTTTTGTGTGTGTGTGTACATATATATAAGTCAAATTTTATTTTATTGGAAGTAAACTTTATAAAATAAAATAAAAACTTATTAATTATTAAAAATACAATAGAAAACTTCCCGTATGTTTGTTGAAATAGAGTAATATTCTAACAGATTCAATGACGAAAACAGATCAAGCGAAAGGTGACTGGCCGGTATACTGTCATAGCGATCAGTCTAACAAAAGGGTTTTCTTCAGAACCACCCGACCGCTCATATTAGAGGTGAATGATATCTGGGGTGACGTATAAACTTAACACAACTGGTATTAAGACACGTGAGGCCTAATTAAACTTCTAACGAAATGCCTTGTGGATACGATAACTTTCCCATTTACCATGTTACCAATCTTTTTTACACGTCTCTTTAAATGAAAAGAAGGAAGAAGCTGGTAAAATTCTTCTGTTGGAAAACAGGTACATTCTTAAATAATGTTTGTCCTCTTCTGTTGCCCATTGCCTGTATAATGTATGTTCATCGATGGACAAAATAGTACAGGAGAATTTCAAAGGCATTCAGTGCAATTAATTAATTGATGGTTTGTGAAGTATTCCCAAGCCTCAATTATACCACACATTTCAGTCTTTTGTTGCCTCTATTTTTAGAAACGAAGACTTTACTTCATAATTAACTTAAAAACCTTCAGTACCCGTTTTGTTCGCGGATAATCAATCCACAAAAACATAATAGATTATGTCAATTAGTTTCATAATTCCAAAATCATTCATCAGCCTAATGCAATTTTTTTAATTAATTTGTTTTCAAAATTTATCTTATGTAGCCTTAAACCTTTATATTTTTAATTTTATAAATTTAAGAAAATATTTATATTCCATTTCTATCGTAAATTAAATAGAAAGAGTGAAATCATAAATAATGTCCTTGGGCAGATGGAATCCACCTACCTAATAAATAATGGGAACAAAAATCTATCCGGAGTTTGAAACTTTGAAATCGATCCATGGAATTTCGTAGTGAAACCAATTATCCTTTAATCAACACGAAAAGGACTGTTGGTTCCATCGCCAGAAGTTTTATGACACTCTAAATTCGGAACTATCTCTGATCAAATTCAATGACTTCAAAGCCAGAAAATCAAACGTACATTTATTATTATTATTATTATTATTATTATTATTATAAATTAGTGACTAATTACTAATAAAATAGAACATAAGTAATGATGCATACGATCTTGAATTCCATTTTTTTTTTTTTTAAATTGAGAGCTTGTACGAGGAGAAAATTCTAATCTTATATAAAATTTTACTTCTATTAAACAGTTCATTGGCATAAATATTTGATTTATTTAGAGTCGAATGACAGAAGTCAGGAAACAGGTGAAGTGAATTAACATATAAAATATATAGATATAGGTTATGGAAAATGCAACTCATTTTAAAATATATTCTACATAACTTGGAATGGATATAATAAATAATTTCAAATATTATAAAATATTATTACCCAACAAATGCTCGTAAATTCACTTATAAATTATTTTATAATATATTTTTAAGGTAACTAGCATTATTATTGGTTGATGCCTAAATTTTTTTTGATAAAAAATTCAGCGTATCACACAGATTTTATTATTACTATTAATGTAAGAATCGTACAAAGTAATATTCAACCTCAGACAATAATTTTTGAGGGACTACTTAAAATCAAAACGAACAAATTAAGAGTAAAGTCGGCTTACCAGGGTATAAACTTCGACGTTCAAGTTAGTGGATCATCAAAAATCGAGTTAAAGAGAAACAATAAAATAGGAGTGTTTAAATTAATTACCGACCCAGAATGTTGGGCTCGAAAATATTTATAGTGTGGTCTAACCATCGCTAGTTTGAATTTCTTTTTCTTCTCTCAAAAAGTTAGAAAAAATCCCCTGGTTCATGTAGCAATTTCACCATTTATAAGGCCTTTGCAAGTGTGAGCATCGAAGAACGGGAGCCTGAATAGATAGAATACGGCATGGTCAGTCGGGAGGTCTTTTCACCACCTCCCTATATCGAACTTGGGTGGCGCAATAAATGCCTGCAATTTATAGGACAAGATGTCTCTTAATGTGATGGGACGTTCAGACTGTTTTTTAAGAAAAGCACTGGCTTTTCCTATTTAATTCTTTTATTTTCAGAATATTGAGATTAAGTCACCTCGATAATCAAGATACTGGTCGGGATACTGAAGTGATCAGATTCGGGTTTGGTCGCCCGCATAATAATAGGCGGAGACTGAAAATATAGGGTCAGTAAAAATTATCAACATAAGTCTCCCAATTTTTTACTATTGTGAAGCGAGAGCGAAATTTTAAATGGCTTTGATTTATTGACGCTTTGGTGCTTTGAGCAGCCAACGGTCTTCATTAAATGCAAATGCTTTAATTTTCACTCATTATTTTTGAAAGAAAGTCACTGAAGTACGACATTTTCTTATAACTCGTACCATAACCACATGTAAATAGATTGGTGGCTATTTTTGAATTGGTGTAGCCCTTTAGAGCACCCTCTTGAGCGCCCTCTTGAGGTCCATACAATGTGGCCCGTTTCACACCACTCATAGAGTGACTATTTGAATACCTCGCGTCACTTGGTTATTGATTGACTGACTATAAATATCTCTAATTTGCCTCTTATTTCCTATTTTGCATCCTTGCCGGACTCAAGTATTGCTTGTATTTTCTCAAAGCTTCACCCTTCTACGTTACTTGTATCTGTCAACAACGAATCCTTTCGCGCCCTTGTTTCTGTGCCTGTTTAATCGGTAAGATACTATTTCTTTATCTTTTTATTACATACTTCTCTTATAGTGGCATCGTAGTAGGTTTCTCTTTTGTGGAAGGAGAATGCGACATTGGTCACTGCCTTTGATAATGAGAAGCCTCTGTGGTCCAGGCTCTTATCAGTTGGCGAGTTGGTGGGGTTGCAAGGGTGGGCAAAAAGAGACGTAACAAGGCACAAATTATTCGTTGGCCTCAAAAAAATTTAGTTTTCTGTGCCGCTTTTGTCTTGACCTCCTATTGTATGCATGTAGGAGATGAGTGCTAATAGTGAGAGCGTTGAAGTTGGGCCCCTAGGCCAGTTATCTCGGGAAACTTTTGAGACAAACCCAATATCAGACTTGTCTTTGAACTCGAGCGATAAGGGATCTATTATTGATTTTGTTTCAGCACTCAAAGTGAGAATTGAGTTTGAGGCCGATCGATTCTCTTTTATAGTCATCGTACATGACCTTAGTGTGTATCGAAAGACTTTTGAGGTGAATAGTCTGGTAACCATGAGGGCTTTGTGTAGAGGAGAAATACCGAGATGACCTACTCCTGGTGAAACTGCTTTTAATGAGGAGCTGTTTTTGTTAGAAGTGAGACTTCTACTTCAGCTATTCTTCGCCAGCGTGCTGACTTATTTTTAGACTCTCCCGTACTAACTTATGCCCAACAGTTAAAGGACCTTTACTGAATTATACGTACTGTAGAAAGAATACTTCGGCGAGCCCCTATGTATTCTTGAAGTTGCCTATATTTATACGCTGAGAGAGAATCTAAGATCAAGTTTTGGCCTTTATTTTTTACAAACTAGGCCAAGAACTCCTAATCTGATAAGAGAAAATTCTTTTAGCAATAAGTATTGAAAGAACAAATAATTTTTTACCAGGGACAAATGGGATCTTACTGCTAGAGGGAAGATTTCAAATAGGTTCAGGTTAGCCACAGCTTAGACGGGTTGCTCGCCCTAGGTCAAGAGTCAAAGGAAAGGATGACTTCGTTCGAGGATATTGCTACTGATCAAAAAGAGATCTTGTCCAAAGCTTTATTGGTAGAGTCGAGTTTGATCTCCTCCTATGTCTTGCACATTGCCCTCAATTAAATGAAAGTAAAGGGCAGGACACCGCAGATGCATTATTATTCTCATAAGAGGAATTGAACTTTTTTTATTTTATTTTGCAGATATGTTGGGGAGAGATCAATGTCTTTTGTTGACCTTCTTCGCAGCAGGGAGAATACTATTAAGGGCCTTCGAAAAAAAATTAGGAGGCTAGAAGTAGATATCCTTTTTCGGGGTCAGGAGTCAATGATGACAAAGGCCATTATCTAAAAACTAGAAGCAAACCTCTGCTTTACTCATGATTGGGCCTAGGATTAGTATAAGAAAGGCGTACTATTTAAGCTCAGGAACGTTAGTACATTGGTGGAGGAACGCCCACCCGAAGTAAATTTCGACTGACTTTTCGTAGAGCTAGGCATCGAAAGGCCATCCGATGAAGCGACTCCTCAGATAGGGGGCGAGTCTGTTATTGTATGCCCTAAAAACTATTCGTGTTGTCGATTTTAGGGCTTATGATTTTGTATAAACTTTTATTTATTAATTAAAAAAATAGTTCTTTATTTACATACATTAGTTGCTTCCTTTATTTTTCATGCAAATGAATAATGAATGTATGTAAA
>JAWDEX010000008.1:326730-342446 GCA_035221805.1 Trichilia hirta | reverse complement strand
AAGTTCAATTGTTCCAGCATTTCCAGCTGGAAACATTGTGAAAACCTCAAGGCTCCGACAGTCCCGGAACCACGATGGACGATCTTTAAGGATCTCCGCAATCTGCTAGAATATTAGTAAAATACGAACATTACATTACAAAGTGCTAACCAGCATCGCACAATAACTAATTGCACAGCAAATAACAAATTAACAGTAAACACTTTACAAGCTTCATTGACCTGTGCATGCTTACCTTTGTAGGTTCTAAGCTTACAAGACCGCATGCTCGAGCTGCCACTCCACTGCACCTTTGTGAAATGGCAAAGATCCCAACCGAATCCGGACCAGGCTGGCAACAACAATTTACAAGTGTATCATCATTTGGGAAGAAAGATATGCTCTATATGACAAAAACCTAGAAATGAAATTCAGAAACATATAACATTAATACAAGTCTGTGTAAGGAACCTTCATCCCAGGCATCTGGACCCAATCGACAGCAGTTCCCGTGGCCTTTGAAAGGAACTCTGCCAAGGTCTCCTCTGCAATAGAGAGGAGTCTGCAAAAAGCGCAAACAAAACACGATGTAAGTTCAAGTTTTAATAGAAAGATAAGATAGATAATGAACGTCAGTAATTGAGAATACCCAGCAGGGTTAGTGGCATCTCTTAGAGAATGCTGAGGAGTAGTTACCACAGAGTCACAGCTTGCATCAGTCGTTGCTGGTGCCTGCAGAAATATCAATTAAAAAATAGAAATCAGGTCAAAACTGACAAAAAGAACAACAGAAGAACGCTTAACTCTTTTGCAGGGCAAATAACCATCATCACAGCAAGTGCTGTAAATATGCCTGAAATGCCAAATGTGGAACAGTGACAAGTTCCAGGAAAAAAAGGATCAAATCATAGAAAAGGAAAAGCTTTGACCGTGTTGCATATAAACATGGTAGGAAGTTTCGAGCAAACGAATATACAACTTAGGATTTCAACATCTTAAATATTTTGCTCGGAAGCTTGATCTTCAGGAATGATATCTAATGTTGTCTCACCCTAGAAGCAAATGTTAAATGTAGATAATTAAACAAAAAGACACAATATTTTCAGGCCAATAGCATTATCACTGATACACATTCAAAATTCACATATCATGACATTCAGAAATGCAGCGCTGTTGTCATGATAACCAGTAAAATACCAGATTACAAAGAAAGAACATACACTTACAGTATGCAACTGTTGCCGCATATACCCATTTTCACATACCAGCTGCGACACCTGTTTCTGCAATCGATCATTCTCCTCCATCAACAGCTTATTCATAGCTGTCAATTTTCTGTTCACGGTTTGAAGTCTCGAAGCCTCTTTTCTCTGCTTCTCTCGACACCTGCACGACAAAACTTCATTTTCATCCACCCTCCCAAACAACAAATATTTAATACCCACATGAAACGAAACCCAGAATAAATCTACCCTCATACGAATCGAACAACAGCTGAAGTTTATTCAAATTACAATTCAGAAAACTAGTCCCTTATACATGAATTTCCAATATCATTCATCAGAAAAAATTTTCGATCAATTAAGAGCACAACAAAATCGAAGAACCAAAGACGAATTTGTGCAAAGGACTATATCTGTATTCTTTTTCACCTTCGATTTTGAAACCAGACTTTAATCTGTTTAGGCTCTATGTTGACAAGAATGGGGCACTCGCGGATCAACTGCTGTCTACGCAAAGAACTCGGCTTAGGGCACTCTGCATAGACTCTCTCCAGAGCTTCCACTTGTTCGGCCGTGTAACGAACATACTTTCCACTATCAAGCTGGTGCTTGTTGATACTCCCACTACTACTCTCTCTTTGTTGCTGCTGTATCACCATCGCCATTTTAGCAAATCCAAGAACCCGAAGCGATAACAAGAGATTTGTTAATATTTGTTGGGTATTAAGATATGGGAGAGCTAGGAGCTTGTATGGAGTGGGTTTAGGAGCTTAGAATCTTGTTTCTTAGTAAAGTCCGTCGTTTGTGATGCGTTATTGAGAGAGAAAGAGTTTCAAAACTGACGGGTCGAGTTTGGGGCTAGCTTAAAACGAAGATTCTTTGGCTTCAAGTGTAAAAGAGTTTCAAAGTACGAAGGCCAAATGGGTGCGTTCCCGCAGAAAGTTTTAACCAACAATATACAGAGTACAGCCAGATGAAAGTCTGTATTTTTGTGAAACCTTTCAGTTATTGGTTGATGATCAAGCTGTAAACTTTTTATTTTTTCAATTTATTGCTTCAAATTACCTCCTCTCTCTCCCAGAAACGGAACTTTTCCGAGAAACCCAACCTTTCGCCTGAATAATAACTTACACATACAAGAATTGGACTCCAAGCTCGATACCACGGAACTCTTCTTCCCAAACGAGCTCGAAAGTCCTTTAAACAAAAGAGCTTGAAAGCACAAAAACAACAGAAGAAGAAAAAGAAAAATATTTCCGTCTGTTCTGCCAAGAAAGTTACAGGCGGCAGGGAGGCTCTCTATCAAGAAAGACAGCAGCACTTGGGTTGTTGCATTACAGAGCTTATTAATGTATAGTAAAAACATAAATATTAAGTGAAAACGAAATAGAAAAAACCCTAACCATGGCTGACTTTTCCTGGTCACTGGAAGAGGAAATTAAAAGATTCAGAAGGGTTTTTGATTTTGATTTTTTTTTTCCCCCCCTTGGAGAGAAGAGAAGAAACGGCTGAGAGAAAGAGAGTGATTCCAAGGCTGAGCTTCAAACAGTAAGAATGAGAAAGAGAAAGAAAAGCAGCACTGCATTACATTTCATTTGCACGCATACCGACAAACTCACCTCCCCGGCCCAGCGTCGTTGTCTTTATAATTTTGGCGCATTTACGAAGTTCTCCCTATATTTCCCTAAAATGACATCTTAGACCCGTAGATCCAAATGCGGAGACCTTCCGATTCCGATCAAACCCGGCCACTGTCCAGGACACTGACATAATCATAATACAATAGAAATACGAAAAAGGTCAAACTTATCAAATCCATGTCACCTCGATCAGAAATTAGAAAATATTTTATTTTAAAAAATTGTAGAAAACATTCGATATAATTGTATATATTTAGTAAGAATGTAAATAAAAATTATAAAATAAAATAATATGCAAACTATGTTTCTAGAGAACTTGAAGCCATTTTTGAGTCGAGTGATGTAGACTCCTAAATTCTTGTTTGGTTTTCAATTTTAGTATTTGTTTTAAATTTTTAGAATATATAGAGTGGGAATAGTTTTGTCTTTTTACCATTTTGATAGAATTGGTGTTATCGACGGAGGCTCCCAAATAATTAGTCGGTATAATTTTTATTTTAATTTAAATTTTATTACTAATTAGATACTGATTATAATTAATTTTTATCAAAATTTTAACGAATATACTTTTAAATATACTAATCCTCAAAATTACACATCAATCTGGGGATGGCAAGTTTTGTCCTTGTATATCTGGATGATGCGTACTGCTGACCCTATTCAACCGCCCAATTTTGAATGGACCTTAAGTCTGAATAACATTCAAATGGAATTCAAATTTCCATAAATTTTCATAAATATTTAGTATTTATTCAATTGTCGAAAACCAAATTAATTTAAAAGATTTAATTTTAGAAAGCTCTTAAATAATAAATAAAAATAATTGAATAAAAATATTTAATTTTAAAATTTTTAAAATAGATTAATATCATATTAATATTAATATAATATGTATAAAAATTAAATATAACTATTTAATATTAAATAAAAACCTAAAGCACATTAAATCTTATCATATTCTTGTTTTACCTTACAACAAAATATAATGCAACAATATCTTAAATTATAAAATATGAACTGTATTATACTTACTAACATATAATTCGTGGTTCCATCTTTAGTCGTTTGTGCTGATTCTGAATTTGAATTTTTTAGAGTATATTTAAGTGTAAAAATTTGGTGTAGTCAGAGTTTTATCATGTATTTGTACCATTACAATGTAATTTTTGTATATCATTTTAATTAATTCAGGACAGGTGCTGTGTAATTTACAGACACGTATTTTAAAAAAACGAGTGTCTGATCTATGTATTACAAAATTCATGAATTAAAATTAATAACAACAGTTGGACTATAATCGCGAAAGGTACTTATTATTTAGAGATTAAAACCAAGTCAAATACTTCAAATAGTATTTATGTTGCCTCGTCGATAAATAAGTAATCAGATTTAATTCTCCTCACTCACATAAATTAAATTATTAATTCTAATGAACATAAAGAAAGCAATTCGTGATAGGCCAAAAAATCCTACACTGACTTCAGCTCATAGAATAATAAACACCGTATGCGACCTACGAATTTAAGTATTGGTATCAATTTCATTTTTATTTGTAGCCCATGAGTGCATCATGCTACCGAGGAATTATATGCCAAAAGTACAATAATTTAAAAGTTACATATCTCAAAGTAATACTCGATAACAAGTAAATATTAAAATAAAAAATTTTATCAATAAAAAATTAGATTAGAGACTAAACACTCTCACAAAAATAAATTATTTTAATCTCGTTACATTGATACCATAATATAACATAATAAAACTATAAATAATGAATCATATTTTACTACAATTTGAGAATTATATATACCAAAATTAAAGTATGAAATGACAACATACGACAACAAATGTGCTTTTAATTGCAGTCGGTATAATAATTTAAGTTATCTTAACATATCATTGGAGTCTGATATCAGAAGATTAAAGTTGAAATTCGTAGTTGTACTAATAATATGATTAATATTATTTTATATTTTTTAAATTTCAGTTAGACCAAAAGATTAGAGAATATTCTTCTTCGACCGAAAAGTTTTTTTAATAAAAGAAAAAATGGAGTGGCAGTCTCGAGATTCTACTCGTTCCACAAGGACAATTTTAAAGACAATATAGAGGGACCCACTTTACTTTACTTTTTAATAATAAGATAATAATAATAATAATAATACTATGGAGGCGGCAGACCAAATAATACTATTTATTATATACAAAAATAAAATAAAAGAAACAAATAAATTTATCTCGTAATTATTTAATTTATTTTATTTTTATTGTAACGGCGCTGCCACTAGTCGGTGCTGCTACATGGGGATCTGTCATCTGACGATCGTAGTACGCATTTGTTTCTATAAAAAAATTTTAATTTTTATATTTTCTATAAATATAAATTAGAAAAATTTTATTCAAAATAATTTATACCACATGACGTTAATTTTTTTATGCAAAAATACAATTGAATTTAAAAAAAAAAAAAATTTGATTCCGGAATTAATCTCAAGACATAATTTTCAATTAATTTGGGCTCGTTTATTTCGCATTATTAACAGTATATTTGAATCCACTTTTCTATAATATTCAGCTTCTTTTTTGTATTTAAGAAAATATTAAAGTATTTTAAAGAAAATGAATTAAATAAATATATATATATATATATAAAACTTTAAACTTGTATTCGTCTATGGTGTGTGTGTTTGTGGTAGCATTTTCATTTTCGTCTGCTTTTGGCATGCGCGAAAAGTAGTCTCACGTGCTGGCCAACAAAAGCTCACGCTACGCAAGTATCTTTCTACAATTATTATTCCTTTTTAAATAAAATAAAATAATAATCAATTGGAATTCAATTGACTTTCATCTTTTTTTCTCACATTGGCCTTGAATAAGCTTAGCTTAACCGGTGTCTATTTTATTCTTTATTTTTTAAAAATCAAAAAATTATATGCTGACAACGTTAAATAAATTAGATAAGAAGCAACAAGGGAATGAGTAGAAATAATAATAATAATAATGAATGATCCCTTTGTGCACCCGGTTGAAATGAATCTTTTTGCTATAATGATTGTGTATTATTTATCCTATGAGCTGTTAATAAAACATTATTGGGTTTGACTCCTCTAATATTGGTCTATTTGAGTTCCATAGCATATACTCACTATTTGCAAGGTCTTTCGAATTATTATTTAAGAGGAACTGTTAACATAATTTTGCATAGAAACACTATAACAATAACCAAGACTATATTTCCTGTTTTCTTTGCTAAAAAAGGCCAAAGGTACGCATACCATGATTATAATTCGATTCTATCGAAATCTTAGTAACCCCAACAAGAAAAAAGATCTTATGATATAGATAGCGTATTTAAGTCAGTAAACTAACAAGAACTCATGGAATTATGGAAAAAGAGTTTGTAACAAAACTCAAGAGTGTACATACTCTTTCTTGTAAAAAAAAACAAGAATCCAAATTTACAATAAATCATACTATGTCTTTTCCTTTGCGAATGTTTTTGTATATAAGACGAATTAAGAAATTGATTGGACAATATATATTATTATAAAATTGACTGATATATATTTTTATTATTTATAAGAAGAAAGCAACTTCCACATAAGATGAATAGCGAGACTCTTAACTCATTTACTTTACTTAGAAAATATCATTACCAAGCACATATATGTGGGATTTCATACAATACAACATTAATACATCCTAATTAACTGTGATAACATATGAAACCAAGCGATTGTAGGTTAATGTTAAAGCAGAGACAGTAGTGGGGAATTGAGTAGAGTTAGTGTATGTGTATGTTCAATTTATGTATGGATAAGTATGTTTGTTCGGATTTGATATTGATTGTAGTTGGAAATCTTGGATCTTAATACATGTTGACATAGAAAAGATTTTTCTTTTTTTCCAATCTTCCGTCTGTTTGCCTCTCTATGAAGTATGGCAATAAGTTGAAAACATGTGTAAAATGGAAACATTCCTATTCTTATTGCACAAAACAAAAGCAATGTTGGTATGAAATTGACTTTCGACATCAAAAGGAAAAGAAAATAGTGAAAAAAAAAAATCCCATCACAATCCCATATTGGGTGTTGTCGGCATTATTGTGTATTAATCAGTTCAGACATAAACGCAATCAATCTCCCTCTCATGAAAAAGAAAGCACGAGAGAGGGAGACAGAGAGAAAGGAAGAGGATATTCTCGATGCGGACACATAATCTATGGCCATCCATTGGCATCTAATTTTGTGACACGTGCATTGCTAAACTCTATTCATTCCCATTCGAGAACGTCCCTTCGCTTGTAGAAACGTAAACTTCAATGGATTTTACAATTAAACTCAAAAGTTTACTGAATTATTAATAATAGTTAAATGGTAAAACAATAGATATCCACTTTACTATATTTAAACAAAATAGGCCCTTAATTCAAAATCTAACAATAGTTGCAAAATTGTAATAAATTTAAGATATGTTTAAAATTGAGATTTTATGATTTCTAATTCGTAATTATTATAAACATAAAATAACTAATTATTAATTATTAAATATAAGGGGTTGATAAATACCAAACTATTTGATTGTTGTCCTTACAAAATTAATCACGAATTCAACAATTGAAAACCTAGTTGATTAAAATAAAGATTGTCTATGCATCGTGACACATGTCTAACATACTTCCATACATATACACATAAAGTGAAAGGAATAAATTTGTACAATCACATCAAATCAATGATTATGACGAGGAATAACAAAGTCAAATGGGTATATATTTGAACTTTGCTTTTTCTTTTTAGTATAAACTTTACTTTGATGGGATTAACATCCTTCCACTTTGTCCCCCTCTTCCAATTGCGTAATATTTCTTTAGACTTTTTATTGATAGATGCCATTTGTTTAAGGCCAATTAATAGGAAAAAAAAGAAGTTAAAATGGATGTACTATATTACTTTTACGTTTAGTTAATGATTTTTATCATGAATTTACTTACTTTAAAATTTATTATTTATAATTATTAATAATAACTCAAGTAAAAAATACAATATATAGTATATTAATAGTCAATAATTCTATTAAAACCGTTCTCTTTAAATTTTCTCCAATTGCTAAGGTGGTGGAGGGTTTCCATCGATCCTATAGCTTTATTGCTAGGAGCCACCCATTGCTTTTCTCATAGGAAAGGAATAATTTTGTATGCCAGTGCTTGCTTAACGCTTTTTGTGGCCATCTCCGTCTAATCATGTGGGCCATTTGTCTGGGCCCACATCCCTCTCTCCCCTCCATCCACATAAAAAATATATATAATTTTTTTCATTACAAAAAAGGCATGTTGGTTGCGTAAATCAATCAAATGATGGCGTGGCTAATGGCTTTGCTTTGTGGGTTGGTGTCGTGGAAGTGGAGATTTGACCCCACGACCAAACCAAGGTTTGCAACTTTCTGACCATTTCACTTCTCTCTCTGTCTTTTCTTTTTCAGCAAAATATAACATTTTTTTTTTAAAAAAAAAGCAAAATACCACATTAGAACACTTAAAATTACTAAAAATAAGGGCTTTTTTCTAAATAAAAAACAATTTGCTTAAACGGTTTATGGAAATCGATATATTCCATGTATAAAAATATTTCTAGTCTACAAGCATGATAGAGTGACGTAGCTTTTCTCTCTCAGTCTTCTCGATTGTCTTTGCTTGTTGGGCACACATTATTATTATAATGTTGGGATTTTTTTTTTTTTTTTCTATTTTTTTTTCAAATGATTTGAGTATCGTCGTTTACTTTAGAGCTTCATTCACTTCCCTGCCGTGTTGTTTTCACGATGAAGCTTTTCAAGTTTTAACCCATATATGGATAAAGATGAAAGGTGTTGTTGCTTGGTGGTTCGGGGTGTTGCTGAAGCAAAACGAGCCTATTGGATCATCCCCTGCCCTATTGTCGATTTTAAAGCTTAATAGTCATTATTAATTCATTAACTACCTCTTGTTTTAAAACAGTCTTTCGTAACTTACAAGGCTAATACAAGCTTCAGCTTGGCTCTTCCATCATCTACATGCAACAGTCACTTCTTCTGCTGGTCTTAATTACGTTTTTCGATATAAAGTCAATAGACTTGTGAGTGAAGAAAAAATTCACCTCCATAATTACCAAAATACCACAAGAAATGGAAAAGATGAAGTCACCGACAACAGTAAATGGAATATATAAAATTATGATGAATCATAATAATCTTTCAACGATTAAGTCACGTGAGTGATAAATAAGTTAATAAAGTTTATATAAATAGATTTTAGACATATTTTGTAATGTAGCAATTCAAAAAAATGCAAAAAGATTCATTTACTTATTATTACTGTCTCTAACACTAAGTTTTTTGAACATACTTTGTTATGTTTCTTTTGATATATGGCACTGTCCGGCTCATTGAGGATTCAAGAATGTCCCTTTTGTCATTTGAAACAATATTCACACTTTGCATAATAAGACAGGTGACATTGTAGTCGTATTTATTAAATGCAGATGATTTATTTGTCCATATATTAGGGCTATGATATAACGTATGTTACTCTCTTATGGTAACCATCGTTCTTAACATTGCGCCGTGAAATCCTTGTTGTATCGAGGTGGCAACATTTCATCGAGGATCCCATGTGTAGAGGTAAGATTCAATCATGAAAATTGTGGTGATCACTGTAGGTCAAGCACGACAACTGATGCAACCAGGCTAACCAAAGGGGCTATTCTGAGAGACACAATCTCTCATATTATAGAGGTGGATGAATCCACGTGCTATGATGGAAATAAGTCTAACAAATCTTATATAACCAAATGCTTATAGATACTATAGCTTGCCTGTCTCTTTAAATGAAAAGAAAGAAGAAGGTGGTGAAATTCTTCAGTTGGGAAATAGGTACATTCTTAAATAATGTTTGGCCTTTTCTGTTGCTATAGCCTGTATAATGCATGTTCATCAATTGATAAAACAGTATAAGAAAATTTCAAAGGTATGCAATGCAATTAATGAATGGAAATGACAGCATGCTTTGGGAAGTATTTACAAGCCTCAATTATGCAACACATTTCAATTTTCTGTTGCCTCTATTTATAGAAACAAAGACTTTGCTTCATCATTAGCTTTGAAAACTTCAGTACCAGTTTTGCTCAGGACTAATTAATTCACATAAACAAAATGAATGAGAATAGAAGATGTTAATTAATTTCACAATTGGAAAATAATTTTAGATTATTAATTCAGGATATCATCCATCGTAATAGAATTTTTTTTTTTCTATTAATTTTTTTCAAAACTTGAATTTTAACATCTTAATTCTTATGTTAGGAAATTACAGCATTAAAACTCTATATTTTTCATTTTATAAATTTAAGAAAAATGTATATTCCATTCGTATTTTAAATTAAGTAGAAAGAGTGAAATGATAAATAATGTCCTTGGGTAGATGAAATCAACCTACCTAATAAATAATGGAAACCAAAATCTATTGTGAGTTTGAGACTGTGAAATCGATGCATAGAATTTGGCAGTTAAACCAATAATCCTTTACTCAACACGAAAAGGACTGTTGGTTCGATGGTCAGAATTTTCGTCACACTCTAAATTCGGAATTATCTCTGACCAAATTCAGGAACTCCAAAACCATAAAATCAAACAACATTTATTATTATTATTATTATGGTGCAGAAATATATCATAATGTGAGTTTTTTATTTAAGTAAATACAAATTGTGATTAATTATTAATAAAATACAAATTAGGTAACAATGTATATGATATTGAATTTTTTTTTAAAAGTTGAGACAAGCTCGTATGAGGAGAGAATACTAATTGTACATTAAAATTTACTTTTATTGAAATAATCACGAGGATGAATGTTTGATTTGTTATGAGTCCAATAAGAGAAGCAAGGGAAGAGCATGAAGTGAATTAGCATTGATATATATGTGTCTATAGGTTACGAGTAATGCATTATAGATAAGATTGTATGTATTCACTGAATAATAGAAATGGTGGATATAATAAATCATTTTAAAAATTATAAAAAGTCATTAGTCAATAGTCAATAGATTTATGTAAATTCACCTGTCACATCCTTTATCATATATTTTTAAGATGTATTTTTGAGATAATTAACATTATTGATATTGATATATTATGGTTAATGTTTGATATTAGGATGCTATGGTTATGCACTTATAGTTGCGGTGTTATGAAATAAAAATTAAAATATTAAATATTATTTAAAATATGAGTATATATCATTAAAAACTAGTTTGATTAAATATTTTTACAATTTTACCATCAAATTTAAATAAAAATAAACTATATCAGACATACTTGTTATCTCATTTGACAAGGATATTTATTTCCAGGTTGTAATAATCAAGTGTGGGTATAGCTATGGAAGGCGTGGTCGAAATACTCTGGGCTGTTTGAAAGTTTAGCCGCTGATAATGAAAGCTCTTGCTATGCTGGCGCTGCCCATGGCCCATGAATCCAATCCAAACCTCTATCAGTCTCCATCAAAGAAAAAGCAAAGAGGAAAAACCCTCAGAATTTCTATTATTGTTTTTGCAGAGCAGGGAATAAAGTTAAAACCCCACTGGTCGGATTACAGGATTTGATTAATCACCAACTACTAATATGACAACGGATCGCACTTCCTCCATTCTTCAATCAGTTTTATTTCTTAATCCAAAAATTATATTTATAACCTAATCGTGATCTCAGCATTACTTCATAACATTTGAAATTCATCCTGTCATTTTCAGACACAAGGCTCCAAATTCCCTTGGATAGAAAATAGAGCAGGAGCTTACCTTTTCCTCCAGTGACGAACATGCGGATGTTATAAAGACAAGGCTACTTTGACCATCGGAGTACAACAGTATTATTACATTTTGTTTGTGTTTTAACTGACACAATTAAAATACTTACACGGGGGTAAAATATTCACGAGCAATAAATGTGATTTACTAGATAAATATTTTTTAATATTTCTAAGCTCTGTATCGCGCCCTCAGACACTGTTATACCATAGGTAGCCAAACCATAATGTCTTAGTTTTCTAAATTACATATGAATTATGATTTCCCAAATAACAACCCCTCCTGCTCCTTAAAACGCATGTGAAAACCGAATAGGAAGGTAACACAACTCCTGAATTCCGACACGCGCTGCCTTCTACTACTAAAATTGCCTACAGACGCATGTCTTCTAACAAAACAAAACATAAAAATAGAAAAATAGAATAGTAATATGGCAAGCAATTTAAAAGGAAAAAAGAATACTGATGACAAAATACAAACACTCAGATGAGATAACATAACGAAACCTACTTGTGCCAACACAAAAACCCTGAATTTGTTTCCTCCTGCCCAAAACAACACCCGTTAGATCTTAAGTTGGCCCAAGCTCCGTACCGCTTCAGTTTCTTCAACATTGTTCGGGATTACGTTCTCTCTCTTCTCTAGATATGTTGGTATTCTATCTAGAAGGGAAGAAGTAATAGAGTTCGAAATATCCTCTCTCTGAATGACCGAAGCAATAATAGTGGGATGACATTCCTTCTGAATGGAAGGAGCAGTAATAGTTGGAGGATCTTCTTTCTGAATGAAAAGAGCAGTAGCATTTAGAAGATTGTCCTTCTGAATGGCAGGAGCAATAGCCGTTGGAAGATTGTCTTTCTGCAGGGCAGTAGCAGTAGCAGTAGCAGTAGCAGTTGGAATATCTTTGAGAATTGCAGGACAAAGAACTGTCACATCTTCTTTTGTAGCAGCAGGAACAATTGTGGCGGAAGAATCTTCTCTGTTAACAATCAGAGAATCATCCTTGCCAACAGGTGGAGCAGCATATACTGGCACGGCCCGTCTAATAGTGACAGGAGGTGCAATTCGTACAGGTGGGACCCGCAATGTTTGAGAAGGAAGCACAGAGGGTGGTGGATGTGGAGGTGCTGAGAAACAAGGCACTGCAGTTCTTACTGTCACTGGTGGCGCAATGCCATGACAAGAAGTCCTATATTGTCGTATGGGAACATAAGGAGCAGCTCCCGCAGCAGGGAATTTCTGAGGTCGAGCCACCCGGCTTTCTGTACCAAGCTGTTGTGGCAGCAGCACAGGTCGGTCGTTTGTCATGGTTGATGATGGTCTGTGCCAAGAAGCTGTCTTGGGGCAAATTAAGGGGAGAATTCTTGATGTGGTAGCAGGGGCAGGTTGCGGACTTGTTGGTCTAGGGTTCTGAACCGGAAATTTTCTTGTAAATGGTATTGGGGTGTCATTGGAATTTGCCATGGCCATCTTCTCCTTCAGTCGGTAATGCAATAATGCTCGTGATATTGTAATCTGCTCCAACTCATCATTATTCTCTGGTTCAGATGAAGAGCTCACAGTTTCTTTTGCCACTGGGAAAGACAAAAAGAAAATTAAGTAATTTACTCTTCAGTATGCGAGGTCCTAGCCTAAAATTTTAGACATATCACTGACAACTATGTCTATTGAAAATCTTAACAAAAATTACATCAAACTTTTATCCAGAATGTTGTGAAAGGTGGATTACAGACTGTAACCAAAGAGCAAATTCTAACTTAAAATGATGTTAATGTTAGGAGTAGCAGACCAGACTTATCTCAGTTGAATTATATTATATCCAAAACAATTTACCTTAAATAAATTCAGACAGAAACTCACATTGTTTTAGAGATGTCCAAGCTGCCATAGCTGCATTCTTCTCAGCTTGCTTCTTGTTCTTCGCAGGTTCCCCCTTAAATGTTATCCCGGCCAACTGTACAATCCCCGTAAAAACAGGCAGGTGTCCAAGGCCTGACCTGATTGTCGTGTACTGTGGCAATGGAGCTCCAACTCTTTGTGCAATTTCCTGTAAGAGGTTCTTGTACACCCCTGTCTCATCCTAACCACAGAAAAACCTAGCTGGTATCAAGACAACAAAACTAGATACGGCTGTGACCAAGTGCACCAAGAAATAGGATGACAATGTACCATGGTGGGAGAAATAATCACGAAACATTTCGACACACAATTATAATTTGTGGAAACTTTTAATGATCCAATATGGTTATTACCAATTATTTTAGTCCATTTTCTCTCTCAAGTCGTTTTCCTATTTTGGCAGAAATGACACTAACATATAGTTGGTAGTATACATTAAACAGATTTTAGTGGCAGCAATACATTTATAACATTGTGCTTACAAATTATTTTAGTGGCAGCTATTCTCATGTTTAGAATTAGAGTAACAAATAACTGGAGAAAGTAGAAATGCAAAGCAGAAGCTGCATATATTTTATATACATCATTGAATTATAACATTACACGAAAGAATCACTAACAGCGATGAATGGTCAAAATGACTACAGATGAGAAAATTTATGCAGGTCAAAAAAGTTCTTGACTATGGTAGAAGAAGTAGAACGAAAATTTTACTCTAAGGCCCCAAATTTCAATGCGTGACAAACAAAGATAAGGGGAATTTGAGTTGTTTGTTCTAAGGCTATAAGAACTTATCCTACAGACATCGTGCAAAAAACTACATTTGTTGTTTGGTATGAAATTATAATAAAATTATATTAAAAAAAAACTTCAAAATTTATTCTAATTTATGAAATTGCTCTTAAACTGTAAACAAACATCATCAACTTCATATTCTTCTGAAAAGCAATGAAAAGTCCAAAAAGTCATCATAACTCAGTAAATTTTTATGACCGAAATACGTTGACAGATCAAATCCAGAAACGCAAGTACTGCTGTTTTCCAAATGAAACGACAGACAAATCCAGATTTATCCTTTATTAAATGCTTCATTCTCTATCTCTCTCACCCAGAAACTTCCCACTTTCCACCTTCTTTTGGATTTTCTAAATAGTTAAAACACCTAATTGTCTCACCTAAGTCAGAAAATCCCATTCATTCTGTAACCGAAGTACAAAAATCAGGGGCATTATGGTAATTTCCTAACAACCCATCAAATAAGCTTCAGCTCAACCTCCGACAATCACAGCCGGGAAAATTGAAGTACTCTGAAGCTGATCGTCAGCAACTTTTCATTTACCTTTTCAGAGTACAATTTTTGCTCGATTTGTAACAAATAACTTTAGCCAATTACTGATCAGCTAAAAGGGAAGCACAAAAATCCTTGAAACGGAACCCTAGCAATGGAGGTTAAAAATGTCGGCAGATAAACCAAAATGGAGGGTGCGTGAACTCACCAGAATCCTGGCGGCAAGGGAAGGAGATGGCCCACGGTTCGATAGAGAGTTGAGAGCGACTTCTGCGGCGGAGTGCTCCGCCTGACGGAGAGTTGAACAATAGTGAGGACTCTCAAAGATCTCGCCGTTAAAATTAACAGTCGCTTTAAATCTTGGAGCATGGTCGGGACCTTCCCGAATGCACGTGTAGGAGGGAAGATTAAAGCAGCTCCTCTGCGCCAGCTCTTGCAGCTGGTTCTTGTACATTTCTATAGAATTTTCTTTCTCCCCAAACACACAGAGTCTCAATCTCGCCTCTTTTCACTTGTTTTTTTATTTCATGGGTGGACTGCTCAGTTTGAAAAAAGATTATTGATAGGATCGGGAGTGAATCGGGTCGGGTGACATGATCAAAGGAGGTTTTTTTTAGGGTTTTGGTCTGAAAAAAACAAGAAGAAAAGAAAAAAGAGAGAGAAATATGAGGGTAGAAGAGAGGGAGAGAGAAATGTGTGTAAACTCAACGGTGACAAATGAGGGCGGAGGATTAATATTTTAATGGAGGAATTTGATATAATAATGGGTTTATCAGGAGAGGGTCAACTGAACGTTAGGCCGCATGGATGGATCCCTTTTTCTCTAGATTATCTACGCTTTTAT
>JAWDEX010000008.1:267833-326630 GCA_035221805.1 Trichilia hirta | reverse complement strand
CAATAATAAAGAGAGTAAAGTAGACATCTCATCGAATGAATTAAAGACAGGCTGAAGACGACAAGTTGTTGAAGATAAGGAAGCAAGGATTACTGAGAATTGAAGTCCAAACGACTGGTAAACAGAGAATGGATGCTCAAAGTACGAAACAGGAAGAGAAAAGACAAAGCAAACGATGGGTATTTATAGGCAATTACCCAGTACTCAAGCGTCGCGAAACTTTCGAAAAGTCACGAAATGAACGGTCAGGGAGGTGCCACGTCTCGTAACATTGAAAAGATACCCTCAAACGTCGCGCCCTCTCAGTAGTAACCAACAGAGTGATTACACGTGGCCACACAGCTCTTTATACGGAAATGGCGTATTTAAATTTGGTCTTTTCGAGATACAGCTAGTCGAAATCAAAACGGCTACATTCAATGAAGACTGTTAGTGACCAGTGCTGTCATAATTCCCGGGTTAAAATTTTAGGTCACCTCGGCCTAAACGATCACTTTAAGTTTTTACTCTTGCTTCACGACAGCAGAAACTTGGGAGACTTATGTTGATCACATTTGCCGATTCGAGACTAATTTCTGTCTAAAGTTTCCTAATTTCAGGCTTGACTAATCAGAAATTATAACCCAGCATGATCGCTTCAATTTTTCGGCACCTACTTTGATTTTCGAGGCAATCCCTTCTTGAATACCGAGGCGATCGCTATGCCTCTTCAAAAAATGAGAGTTGAGGACGGGACCAATAACTACGCTATTCAAGTAACTATTTAAGCGTCCCGTCATATTAGGTAATGCCGTGCACGATAAATTACAAGCACTCATTGCGAGGCCAGATCTAGTATAAAGGAGTGGTGAAAAGATTGATCTAACTACTATATCTACTCTTGTCTAATCAAACTCCCGTTCTCCGATGGTCACACGAGTAGGAGCTCTTTAAAAGGTGAAGACTACGCATGTAGTAGGATTCGGATCCTTTTTCTTCAGCTGGACCTTATTCTTCTCCTAACTTGGGAACTCTTAGAGAGGGCCACTTTTGAACAGTTAAAGGGATAACTACTGTACTCACAAACTTTTTTCGAGCCCAGTCTCCTGAATCGATAAAACACTCAAACACTCGTAATCTCTTTCTCTTTTCATTTAATTCTGTAATATTTCACTGACTTGAGCGTCAGAGTTTATTTACCGGTAATTCAGCTTCACTCTTAACTCGCTTTTTTGTGATTTTAGGTGGTCTATGAGAGATTTCTATGTGAACAGTAATAATAAATTTGTATAATGTGCTGAATCTTTCTTCTTTAAAAAATTTGGACATCAACAAATACCACCCATAAAATCTATAGAAAAATTTCCAATGCTTGTACCCTGTCAAATGCAACACTTCTCCAATGCTTGTACCCTGTCAAATGCAACACTTCTGTTGCTAACAGTCCTGCGTGTATGTAACACTCATGTATTTTAAAGCTGGAAACATGGCATGTAAAGTGAAAAAATTGAGAAGGAAGTAGCTCCTGAGAAAACAAAAACGTGAAAAAAAAAAAAGAGAAAAAATGAAAAAAATTGTAAAAAGTAGTATTGAGAAGTAAAATTTATATCTAACAATTTTCTGAATTATCTGGTTATGAAGTGATAACAGCTATATTTTATCTTTTGGAATACATATTAATTATTAGATCATACATTTTAGGATCGGCTATAAGGAGAGGAGACCTACATAAGAATTGACTCGTGAAACTGTAAGTGAATATTTTTATATTTATTTTTAATAATTAGTGTCATTCATATGTGAATTAATTATATGTGATTATGAATTTTCTTACATGTAAATATTTTTAAATAATATTATAATATACTTAATGCACGAATTGATTGAAGTAGTGTGTTGCATTAGAATTTATAATTATTACTAAAGTGATATTTAATATGTGCATAAAAGTAGTAGACGTGTTGTGATGAAACTACCATAAAAGTATTCGTTCCCTCCAGTGATTAATGTCTTTGGACACACATAAGCTTGGGTCGCCTGTTAAGATGCTTTCATAGGCTACACATTTATATTTAAATATAATATTTGGGTGATAATACGAAGGCGACGGATATGTCGAGAATTTCATATGTATTTCCTAAATGATGATATTGAGTTTGGGCACTATTTTCCCAATATACTAAATGAGAGAGAGAGAGAGAGAGAGAGAGAGAGAGACATATATATGTATGTATGTACGTATGTATGTATGTATTGAATGAAAACTTTGGTTAAAAAATCTATGATTGAGTTGCCTATAATTTATGATATTTATATTATTATATTTTAGAAAAATGTACTTTTTAAAATAATTCACTGAACTTACTTTTTTTCTTATTTTTTCTTCCAGGTCATACACGATTCGTGCAATTGAAAGTTTTATTGTAAAAAATTGGGCGAGCATACTACATGAATTCTCTTTGGTCGAATTTTATTTTTATATATGTATAATTTTAATACATATATGTGTGTGCAATTATGACGTAAGTAACTGTGCATTTATGATAAAAAGGCGTGGTGCCTTCCTTTGTAAAAATAATGATGCCCGATGTTGTATCTAATTATTTTTAAATATTACATTATTTAAGAATTATGAAATTTGAATAAGGAAAAAAAAAAAAAATCTAATTTATTACACGTAATCCGTCCTAAATTTCAAGAAAAGGGCTAAGCGAATTTTGTCATATATGGTAAATAACGTTAAAAATAAAAACTTATACGAGAAATATAATTTAATTAAAGCAGTATACATACATAAGAGATTCTAGATTATTTTATGAACTGATGTTTATGACAAAATCAATATAAGAACAAGAAATTTTGAATTCTTTATCTACCGATGTATATACCCACCATATAAAATCAACAATTTTCTAATTTTTTATATATCCATATTTATACTCATGCCAAAATCAACATAAACCCATTAAAAATACCCATCAAAAAAATATATATTTAATGAAAGTACAATCAGTTTCATATAACTTTTTTGTTTAAATAAAAATAATATTTTCATAAATTTCCATCTTAATAAGACTAAAAGATCTTGCATAAACAAAGAATTACACTCGAAGCCATAACAAAAAAGAATTTTGTTTATTGAAGAAATGTCAAAAGGGAAAAAAGAAGATGATTTTGCAACCTTATCATTTGTGGTAGATGGGGAATCTACACCACATATGTAAATAGGAATACAGAAATTTAAATACGATCCAATTTAAATCGATTTAAATCACTTAATTAAATTATTAATAATTAATTTAAAAAATTTTGTATTAATTTTTAAATTTATATTTTATAAATTGTTATTATTGACTTAAATTATTAATTGAATTAATTTTAAATTATAAACTATTAATTAAATCTCTTAAATAGTTATTAAGTATATTTGTTATTATTATATTATAATATTAATATTATATAATAAAATAATATATTAATTACTTTATTAATATAATATAACAAAATAATAAATTTATTATTTTAATATTAGATTAAAAAAACTAAAGAATAAAAATTTATCTTTTAAATTTAATATAAATTAATAAATTATTTTAATTTAAATTTAATATTTAAACCCAAAATTCAAATTAAAAATCAGTTACAATTTTTGACATAATATTAAATTATTTAAAATTTAAATTACAATATTTCACTCAATTTAAAATTTTACCTCAAATCCGTATACATTACAAATAGCAACTCCCATTCGCAAATCTCAACAAAGCATTTGCTGTGTTTACCAAACTCTACGAAGCTTCGCGTTTTTTTCTTCAGAGTTTCACGCGCCTTTTTTCATGTAACAATGGATAGATTTAACATAATTAATGAACCGTTAACTTCCGATGTGCTTTTGAAAATGAAAATATTTTTTCTTATAGACACCTTCGCCTCCAAAAAGCAGAATATAATGTCATCGCTATAACGGCGATTGGGTAATTGGAAATTTCGAAATAATAGAAGTAACTGGCAATATCACCAGAAAACAAGGGTAAAACTGAATTATTGCCCCAAACAAACACGTGAGAGTAGAAGCGAATAAAGCTGCAAAGAAAAATGGAAATAAAATTAACCAACCAAACGGACACTAGGAAACTCTTCGGCAGATCCACCAGTGGCACAGAAAGTTACAGATTTAACAGCTAATCACTGGAACAGTAATGGGACATTTTTTTGCTTTTTGATCTAACTGGACTTCAAGAATAAGGGGTAATGAAATCGAAACCTCAAACTTGATCCGCCGAAATGGTATACAATATGAATGTAATGCAAATCTATTGTACTGAGAAAACGGATTACAGGAACCACAGTTTAAATAATTCACAATAGGAAACAGATAATTCCAGTGTATTTTAATAATCATAGTAATTTACAGAAAAAACGAAAAAAAAAAATTGGAGTAATATGTGGCACTTTGTTACTTTTGACTTCATCTCTGAATCTGACGGCAGAATGGAACGTTTAATTTCATTTTCAAGCAGCATATGGACCGCCCTTGTCCATTGCACCAGATATTGCAATATTAGAAACAACCTTTTGACTATGGAGTTGATAACTCTAGGAGGGCTAGTTTAGAAGTTTATGCTAACACCAAAGGATGCAAACCTTTAGAAGATGAGTCCCACTAATAAAATTAGGTAAAAGAAATCGTTGTGATTATGCAAACACAGTGTAAGCAAGAAAAAATAATTATAGGTTTTTTTATTAAATAAACAAAACTAGGTGTGTAACAAAACAATTTGAGATATCACCATGAAAAGGGGCTCGCTCCCTGAGAAAAAATTTCGTTTTCCACATCTTTCACCCACTGACAAACCCGGTTGCAAGTTTTTATTGCCAATGCCTGTACAGCAAATCAACCAGAACACGTAACAAACACATTGAATCAAAACATGAAAGTAATTGCAGTTTCATGCTAAACTAGCTCACTTGAAGCATACCTATCAAGGATATAGACTAAAGCAGGTACTGGGGCTCATGAACGTGAACATTCTAATTTCCTATCTAACAATATATTTTCACACATTTGCATAATTAACACTGCCCAGACAACCAATTACCATAAAGACTTTAATACATAAGTTCTTGATACTTCTTCATACTGGAAACTCATTTGATTAGAGCCAAAGTATTTGCGTGGTTTGTACAAGTTAAATAAACAAGAAATCACTCATCCCCATGATAAAAAACAAACCTTATCTGCAAGTGGATCAAATGCCGCATAAAGTTCAAAATCCTGCGTAACCCAGCAGAGTAGAACTGCCAATTGAAAGTGACCACAAAAATTTAACAGGAAAGCCTTCTGATCAAGTAGATTATTATAAAAGGAACAAATAGTTACATTCAATTTTTAAAAAATTAAAGTTAAATATACTGAAAAAGGAGTTCAGTCAACAGAAGTCCACTCTTGATAACTGAGAAAGCTTGACCATTCACAGTAATAGTTGTTCAC
This sequence comes from Trichilia hirta, assembly GCA_035221805.1. Lineage (NCBI taxonomy): Eukaryota > Viridiplantae > Streptophyta > Magnoliopsida > Sapindales > Meliaceae > Trichilia > Trichilia hirta. Next base: position 321,160 of record JAWDEX010000008.1, on the reverse strand, counting down.
TCCAAAGAAATATGGAGCATGACTATTGAAATTAGTCACAAAGGGTTTTAAGTAATCAAACAAAATACTAGGTCTAAATACTGAAAAAAAAAATTACTCCAACCCTAACATAAAAGAGAATTACTCCGAAAAGGTCTTTCCTGGTGGGATGAGAGCACATATTTTTCAAATGGGACTGGCCTCACAACTTAGCACCATTTTCTAATAAGTATGCTCTGAAGTTCATTTTCTACAAAAACTCTACAAATCATTTGTTTTGAGAAGGCGTTGACAATAATTTGTGAAATATAATGGTTGGTGTTTTCAAAATGAAGCTGCTCATGCAGATGACAAGATATGTGCAGCAATTTAGAATTGGGTACAAATACAGAACCAGAGAGAAAAATTTTACCATAATTTTCATCTCTTCTAAATTGTGTTTTATGAGGTCCAATTCCTTTATCATGCATGGAAGAGTAAAGTTTCTGGTATGCCCTATACAATCTGCAACACAAGAAAGCAGTATCCACCTTACAACAATAAGCTCAAAATTTCACACCATGGAAATAACTGGTGAATAATTCAGCAACTACCTTTTCTGCTGCTGATGGCTGCTAATTGGTGGTGAGAACTCAGAAGAGACATATTGATCCAGATATATACTACGGTAGATGAAATGCCAGAGTCCAGCAGCACCACCAATACCAATAGGTGATTCCCTGAATCTTTCAGGAGAATCTGTTAAAAGCCTCTGCTGGCTCAGACGATGTGAGAGAGATGAACGAGGCAATGAATCAACAGGCAAATCCTCAACACGCATTCCCCCTTCTAGCATGGATCTCTGCACTTCGCTAAGAACACCTGACTTCAGAAGGACCATTTCTATACGAATCCTATAAAATTTTAGTCAAATTTCTCAATCTCAGTATAGTAGGAAAACATTACATCTCATTAGCTAAATCCACAAGGTAGAATTAATTTTCTTTTGCAAGCAGATAGAACATGTTCAATTCGATAACAACAGTATCACAATCATAAGGTTCTACCAGCCAAAAAATATCTGGCCATTTGATCTAATGAGTTGCAATATACATAGGATCAAACACAAATATTTACCTGCAATCTTTGAGATGATAAAAGGCATCCGAACTAGTAGTAAGCAACATCAGGTATGTGTCAACCTGCCATAAGAACACGCAACCGTTAGATGAAATTAATGTAGTTGAATTTGCATGAGAACTAAATTTTGTTAATATTATCTAACTCACATCAAAATAATGAACATAAGCATACAAAAATGCCGCAGGATTATATCTTGGCAGGCATATTGGTGAGAACGATTCAGATGTCCTGCAAAATTAAAAAAATTACAAATGAGAATCAATGCACAGAAGTATGTTAGAGATCACAAACATTTAAATTTATGCCAGCAGAATACTGCAATATTTCTCGACTTTTGTGTTATGTATATTATTATTTCCAACTTTTGAGCATATGCAGAAGAATAATTCTAACCTTAACATTAGGTTACAAGGTTTGCATCCCAACTGATATGGCACTTGATGTGTCCTCATCAGTTGGTGCTATGTAACTGTCACATTAATGATGATCAAATAAACACGTCCTGATGATTGATCAATTCCACATCAAGTGGGTTAAAAAACTAGCATTACCAATGTAAAAGATATTGGGAGGCCCATTACTTCAATTGGTATATAGTTTTGTATAATTTTTTCTTTACTAACCCCCTTCTTTTGTTCCACTCCTTAATTGAATTAATTGAAATTCGGTAACCTAACCCCACCCCCCCACCCATTTTTCGAAATATCACGTACGGTTCCTGTAGGTCAAAGACTTAAAGCTAGAGCAGAATGATGGTGCTCTTATTGACCTATTATGAGTTTGGTTAATGCCGATCAAATTGTCATATGAGTTCAGTAAGAAAGAAAGAAGGCTGACAATAAGAGTCTACCAATTAAAAGCAATTTATTTTGCATGGAAAAAATTCAACAAATGCATATTAAAAGTGCAACTGTTTTTAGCACAGCAAAACATGGAGATGACAAAATAAAATATATTCATGAAATTTGAATTTCCGAAGGTATATGACAAACCTACTTGCGAATATAAATATTAAATAAGCATATAAACAATGAGTGCACTTATTCAACAGTAATCTTAATCAGCTAATGTGCCCACACAACCAAGCTAAAGGAATCAAATCCTACTTAGCAGCATTCGTTAAGGTGTCTCAAATAGACAAAAATTTCATCAGCATGAAGCATAGCCAAGACACTTCCATACACTCCTTTGGTTATATTACACTGTCAAAGACAAGATACAGAGATGATTTACTTGCCTAAATGATTCTGATGACACAACAAAGTTGGAAAGTAGCAACATATCATCAGGATGAAGAGAGGCTTTCTGTGCACCAACTAGGCTAACAACCTGCAATTCAAGTTCAAGTCGTGAAAATGCTCTTAGCAGTATCTTTAATGAATTGGTCCATTTAAATTCAGACACAGAAGAGAGGAAGGAGGGACCATTCACCTTGTTTTTACACATTAATAATGCAAAAAGAACACCTGAATCAGCAACATCTTGCAATACAGCACCAGCAGCTTGCCTTGTAGCATAAGCAAGGGGAAGACACGTGTATGCATGGAGGAATGTAGCTGGGTTCCTGACAACAAATAAACGCCAAAACTTTCACATTTATTGTTCATGAGCACCATTCAAAACCCAGGAACAGCATCCACTGACCTGGTTAATTTCAGTGCAGCAACAAGCCATGCCATACCACAACGTCACCATAACCATAACTGGCCTCAATCTCTGACTCTTATCTCCTCCAACCCAAATCCTCTATAATTTTCTTTCTTTTTTTTCTTTTAAAAGAAGGTTAAATGTAAAGATTTACAAATATCCTGTCATGTAAATCCTATGATTGTTCAATTTTTCATATATTTGTACTCTCAAAAAGCAAATGAGCAGACAAACCAAGCTGTCCTACATTAACAATGTTTTTCAATAGGTTTTAGAAGTTCTTTCAAAACATCAAGAGATGGATTTAATCCCAATTCACACCCCAAACACACACACACACACACACATCCAATTCCAAGTAAAGTACAAGATAAAAGGATAAAAAGGAAAAAAATTCAAACAAAAGCAGGTAAACCAAAGAGGGAAGAACGAACCAATTAAAAGAATGGATGAGTGATGAGAAGACAACATCAGTTCCCCCAAGCAAAGGAGTCATGTCAAACTTTGGGTTCTTCTCAAAACATCTGTTTATGGACTTTGTTAAAATAAGTATCATCTGCATCCATATCACAATCAATCAATGGCAGCGGAAGAAAAATCAGAACAATTCTGGTGCACTAAAACAAAACAAGGCCAGTAATATAAAAAATACAAGTTTATGTTACAACCAAACGGTAAAGCAAGGAAACCAGCAATCGAAATTTTGAAGGGAATGTAATTCTACCTGGCCATAAAGAAGCTCCAATTGTCCACTTAACGATTCATAAGGCTCTTCTGTACAGCTGATACAAACTAGGTAGATGGGTCCCTTCACTAGAAAAACCACCTGGACACACAAAAATGTCACCCAATCTAATTCAGCTGAATGCAGAAGATCAAGACTTGACTATCTAAAAATACTATTTCTGTCATGCTTCAACTCTCTAGGATTATGTTATTCCAACAAGAAGATAAGAAAAACATAGGGCTTTCTGGTTAAATCAAGTAGTGTTAGTTCTATGAATAAAGATAATAAAACACGCTTAACCATAATCAAATAAATGTTATGTTAGCAAGGGAATGAAAACACAGTTCTGATTTTCACATCCCATAACACGAGGATATAAATGAAAAGTAAAAGCTCAAAGTAAAAAAGAAACTAAAGTCAACCAATAGAAGAGAAATTGAAAATAGACCTGATGTTTTCCTGCCCTAACCAATTTGATACGATCCCCCCTGAAAAATGATAAAGTGATTAACAGAGGTCACAACTGAAATTCCCTTGTAGATTTGACTTTTTGAAAGTCAAGAAAGAGGAAAAAACTAAGCAGAGGTAAGCGCTTCAAATATAGCTCGTTGACATAAAACCAAGAGATGCAGCCGCATACCCATTCTCCACAAAGGAGATAATTGCTTGCAATGTTGCCGAAAATCCAGCAAGTTTATGTTCATCTCCATATCTAGAAATCAATAGGAGATGCATAAATTATATAAGATGCTGAAATAGACTGTCTGTGATTGTTCTCCAGTTTGCATCAATATATAACTGAACTCATGTACTAGATGACACTGAATCTCAGAAGCAAAAGAGACGAACCTGGAATATATTGGTTTACCAGAATGACTCAAAATAAAGAAGTGTTTCTTCCTCTTTCTCCATGATATGGAAGTATCGTCCTGCACTTTATTACAAATCAAAAAAGGATATAACATTGCAGGTATCCTTCAGCATTTATTTTGCTAGGCAGATCTTGAAGTAAAAGTATATTTAAGAAAAGAAAAAAGAAGTTTCAAATAACATGTAATCGTCTCTGCACCTAGAGTTGAGAGCTTAGGTAGCACAAGAGCACAAATTTCTACAGTGCAAATATTTCAAAACTATCCTTTTTTTCTTCTTTGTTTCTTTCCTTAAACTCACTTTTTTAGAACATGAACATATCCACAAATGCAGTGAATACTTGCTTTTTGCACACCTGATCATTCCCGCGTTAATGTCGGTTGAAAAAAAAAAACTTAAGCCAAATAATGCATATAGACAACATTTTATAGGAGATGGGATTTGGTCAGGTCCATGTGTATGCAAAACTGCAGCAACAACATGTTACACTCTTCCACTACATATACCATGTCTAAGTTATCTGCATTCAACTTCCATCAGAAAAAAGCTTATTTCTATCATTTTCTGTCTTTCTTCTCCACAGACCGTACTCTCAAACTTCATGACCAATTAGCCAGCTAAATTTTCATTGCTACCTAGACTCATGCTTCCAACAAAATACAAAACTACTCGCCAAGTACTCAGTTGTTGCAATAACAAACCAGCTAGAAGCATAGCTACAAGCTGGGTATGACCAAGCACCATCTCAAGTTTCCAGTGAGTATGTGAGTGCAGGCAACTTGAGGGTGGAGTGGAAATGGTTTTCCACATTAAATTTCTGTTAAAATAGCCACGCCGCAACTATTTACTGAATCCTTTACACCACTGTTCAATACAGTTCTAGTTCATCCCAGCCAATGATTTTATTAAAACAACTAATGAAGTGTTTAACTTCTTATATCTTAAATAGAACCCCATATGCTTCATATTTATAGCAATAACCTTGTAACAAATGAATTATACAAAGAAATTTTTCACTCGTCGTTCATCAATTCCTATAAATGGATATACTTTTACGTCAAGTACGAAATGTAACTCAACCTAGCAATTCTATTAGCCATGCAATGATAGAAAGCAATTCTCTAACAAACTATACAACACAAGTCCTCTCTAGACACACAAAAAAAATTAACTTAACAACAAAGTAGCAAAGCCGACCAACTGACCTCATCGACATGGCGTTTTCCGGGCACCCAAGAGTCCTCCGGCGAATCACGAACTCCATCAACAAAACCATCAGCATTTATTACTTCCTGTATCTCGTCATCCTCATCAATCCTCGAATTACTCGTCCCTTCGTTACTGCTCCCTCTCTCTCCAGCATAACCACTACTAGTCGGACTGGAGGGCCCCTCCACCTCCACCTCCACTTCCACCTCACGACAACTATTGCGATCCTTTTCATTCACCGATCCATTGCCGTTTGCTTCAGTCAATGTTACAGATGCCATACAAAGCTCGCCATCAATTCGTTTAGTGCCAGGGTTAGGGTTAGGATTCGAATTAAGTTCGTCGTCCGAGGAAGTCGATGGAGAGCTGGTGGACATTGAATTGAAATCGATTAGGGATTGAGTCAGAAGAGTTGGGATACTTGTGGAGTTTCCTAAAGAGAAATACGGCAGATGCGAGATGATTTGGAGTTTATTGAATCTTGCCTACCAGTCATTGCTAGGTGGTTGTGGATATCTCTCTGTGAAATTGGTGTCGCGCGAGACGACGAGGCTCTGACCAGTAGTTGCAGCTGCAGACAATGCGACACCGGATTGTTCCATATGAAAGTGGATTTCTAGCCCAGCAATCTTTGGGCCTTTTAAGATTTTAATCTTGTTTTTACTGAAGACACCATGCGCATATTGTTCGTATTGCGATAATCAATTAGATACCAAACAAACCCAATAATAACCAAGGCTTTTATGATCTAAAGACTGACGAATTTTTTAATTATTTAAATATGTTGGTTTATTTAATTTATCTGCTAATTTAACTTAGGTTGAGCAAATTTAAAATTTTTGTTGTTTGAGACTATATCATATGTGCAAACTTTTCTATAAATATAAGCCCAATCACATTTTAATAAAAAGTTTTACATATTTATCCACATTCATTAAAATTTAAGTTTAGAAGCATGAACCTAAGTCGAATTACTTAATATTATCATGTTTTATTTATTTATTTATATATATCCCTTAACTCTTTAGAATTATTATTAACTGTTATAGATTGTTGTATCGACTCTTAAGACTATATTTTATACTGTTATTTGTTATTTGCATTTATTTGTCGAATAACGCATATCTACTTTAGGTTGTAAATTTGCTAGTAAGTTTTCGAAAACCAATTAACCTCGCTCATGGGTTGCCCCCTCAAAACTTTGAACCTTGCCCAATTAACACCTTTCACTTTGTCTACTTGACCAACTTTGCAAAGAGGCATTAAAACTCTCTTTGACCATTCTCTGATGAACCTGTCTTACTTGGCTTCTTCTTGTTCTTCCTTTAAACTAACAAATCTCAACTCGTTTACACCTCAGTAAAATTATGGTGTCAATAACCATTGCAGTGTTTAGGAGACATACGAATATTCTTATTTTTAATAAAAAATATAAATTACTCTAAAAGTAATTTGACCTTCATCTTCGTTTGTGTTTTTTTTTTTTTTTTTTTTTTAAATCTAAATTGCGAGCCCTTACTAACAAATTAATATACAACCTCTAAATTTGTAGCACCAAAAAATAATTTCTATTCCATATAATTTGAAGCTTAAAAAAACATATAATTTCGTTGTATTGAATACCACATGAAGATCATTGCTCACGATAATCATCTGATGTGGCTTTTTAGTTGTCTAAAAGCCATCTTCAGTTAAGAATTATCTAATAAAAAGAAATGTTAAAAAGTTAATAGGCTCTTCTTGTGTTTATATATATATATATATATATATATACACACACACTACCAAACATATTATGCTTTCAAGATCAACCACATTATCCTATTTCTATTATTGTCATGCATCTAATTTTTAAGATAAGTTTTATAATCCAATTGATGTAACCCTTATCGATAATATCTTTATAATCATCACCTTGGATAAATACATTGTTATCTTATCCTTTGGCATTATTAGTTTGTCCAATTTAAAAGGTACATTTGAGTGCTTGTTGTAATAATGGAATGTACGGAAAGGTCAACAAACAACTCTCATTTATAAATATTTGATTTTCCAGGAAAATGAAGGAAAAAAACCTACACACACAAATTGAAACAGCTCTCTCTTATTTGGAGGTCACAGTGAAATTGATTTTTTTATCGATTAAAGATGTATTAGAGTATGAAATATTGTGACTGTAATTCACAACTGTTGTAAAATAAAATAATGTTTATTCATGAATAAATGAAATTATATTCTTTAAACTATATTAAAAAATTCTATATTCTCAAAATTATATCTAAATTCTAAATAAATACATTTTTTGAGTTTTTTTTTTTTTTTTTAAATGAAAATTATGGATTCAGAACTTCTTGGGGAAAGATAAATTCTGAGACCACGTATCGTCTGTTAATCCCGGGCTAGGCCAACATGATCCAGAACTTCTTGGAAAAAGATAAGTTCTAGACCCACGTAGCCTCTATTTTAAATCCCAGGCTAGGCCCACAACATATAATATCTTGGGCTTATCCCCTTCTCATTGCTTCACACGAATCACATGAATCACGTTTCGTTGCATTCCCGATTACTTGACCTCAACTTACTTTAGCTTCACCAAGAATCCATGCACCCCAACGTGAAGGTATCGTGTCGACACTTTACATATTCCAAATCCCATGTTGCATAAAATTCGAAAACCACAGGCGAACGTAAACAAAACGCCACGGGCTGGTGGATGATCAAATAGTCAACTAACTGTCGTTATCTTTGGCCCCACGATAAAGAGATCTAACGGTTCACAACAATCTAATCTTGCCAAAAGAAACGGTCGTCATGTCTTTAGCCTTTTTCGTGAAAGACCGGCGTTACAACGATTTATATTTTGTGGCCTGGAACGTCCCCTCCTCTTTCGTCAATCATCGTATTATGACAAATTTGTCCTTACGTTCTTGGTCAGGAAAAGGAAATATTTAATGGTATTTTTTAATTTTAAATTATTTATGTGCCATTTTAGTTTAAAAGGAATTCGGGTATGACCAAGTCACCCAATTAACGAAACAGTCCAATGAGTACATTGATTTACTAATAAGTGATTGTGGAGGGAATTATATTTTTCCTTATTTTAGTTTTATCATATATTTTAACGGTGAGACTACTTCGACGAATTTATTTTTTAAAATTATTTTTAAAAATTAAATTATTACTAAAATTTATATTATTATTTTAATTTACACATTCATAAAAACTGCAAAATAACCTTACATTGGTCCAAGAAGAGACAAAGGAAAATGAGGTCAAATAAGTGATTCTATTAAAAAATATTTGGATAACAAAAGGTTTGATTATGATTTTAACTATTAACGTGCATTCAAAAAATGAGTAACAAATGATAAATTAACTGTTCATTATATATATATATATATATATATATATAAATGATAAAAAAGAAGTTTGAAGTTCAATTTTTGTTTATATAAGAATGGAGATGTTAATCATATTTATTAAATATTTAAAAAAAAAAGTGTCAAATAATGCTAAATTTTTAATGGTCATATATAAGGATTATTTGAAATAATTTAATTTTCTTAATTCCTTTAGAGTGTTTGTTTACCAATATATATTGATTTGACCTATTAATCATTGGTTAATTATATCCTTGCTTTGTTTGGTAATTATATATTTTTATATATATCATTACCTGACTAATTTTAGATGTTGCTTCGTAGCAAGCAAAAGTAGCTGCTACACGAGGATTTGTTCTGGAATTCACATGAATTTGAAGGAATCGAGTTTACATGTGTTTGCAATAACTAAATAACAAATTATCCTCCCAGACAAATGATATCACATTCTTATATAATTGATTTCTTACCACATCCAATGTTTAGATTGTTGTCCAAATGTCGGATTAAGCTTTGTAAATAATATTGAAAGAAAAAAGGACAATAGGCATTAAATATTAATTAGTCAGACATGTAAAAAACACAAAAACAAAAAATAAACACTTGAACCGAACTGGAGCATTAATAAGGTTTCCGCCTTATATAGCATAAACAGCTATTGTAGCAATAGACAATTAATTGCCTTTATAAAAAGATGTTTCCTAACTAAAATATAGAAATGTTATTTTTCTTTTTTTAAGGAACACTTACATGATTCTTTGAAAAAAAAAAATCAAAATATAATCTCATTTCAAAAGAAAATATAAACGAATTACTCTACTCTAACATCCCACTTCTGAAACACCAATTTGTTTATAATCACTGATATAAGTAAAATACCATTAAATTGCCAGAATATGCTTTTATTACAATAAAGAAAGGGCCCAAAAAAATTTAAACAGATCACAGAAAAACTTTTCTACAAAGAACAGCTTACGCAAATAATAAAAATGAAAAATGGGCAGGATTTGATATATTGGAATAGGTGAATCATTTGCAAAAGTCATTATCAGTAGCTATCAGCAATTGTAGCCACTGCATTTCCTAACGGCCCCACCTATTGTTGAACCTAACTCCCTCCTTTCCATTTCTATCACAAAATTGGCCCACCTCCATTCAACTTTCGAAACTTACTAGTACTGCTACTAATAAATAATTAAAAGATGAGAATATTGAACCCTACCAAGTAGTGAGTTCAGTGACAAAAGTTCAAAAAGCATTTAAATTTCTTCTCGAGATTTCGGATACAATCTCCAAGTTAGAGAATTACAAGCACAAAAATTATCCGTCACAAAATTTTTTTGAAAAAAGAAAAATACCAATTATATAAATAAAAATAAAATCATTTCACTATAACACCTCACTCCACTCAATTTTATTTTTCAAGTTGGTGATATCATCGGTGATCACGTTTTCAATCTTGGAACCCAGTTTTTTCCCAAATTGCATTTCTGACCCGGGTCAGATCCCCTCCTTTCAAAGTCCTCCCAACCCCTTCATGAACCGAAAACGAAACGACCCTCGCCCTCGCCATCTGCCTCGCCAAAAACTCGTGCGGCGGGATCCTAACGCTTTCCTCACCGTAAACGTCGTCGTCGTCGTCGCTTTCAGCCCTCCGATTATCCCTATACTCGTCCTTCAAAATCTTTGACCAGTCCGGTATGTTGACCGGCAGCGACGCTGGAGTTCCACCGTTAGAATCGGAGCGCTGGGTTTGTTTTTTGCTCATCCGACAGTTGGAAACGATGGGCTTACGGGTGAAGTCGGGCGAGTAGTCGTAATTGTTGTAGACGTCAGACTCCTCGAGTTCTAAGGGTGATGATACCGGCGTCGTTTGCAAATGGGACGAATCGCCTGAGAGATATCGGTAGCTGGGTCTTGCATAGTAACTCTTGCTTGTGGCCATTTCTAGTTCTCTCTCCGATTCTCTCTTCTCGTTGTCTTTGTTCTGTGAGTGAGAAGGAGCGTGTTTGTTTTATGTATTGGCTTTGGTTTTCTCTAAAAACGGGGCGTGTTCTCTTTGCTTTTATAGAGGTTGGTTTGGAAAATGGATAAGGCTGCCTCTCTCGCTTAGTTTCGTCTCAGGAACTTCATTTCCGTTAAATTACCAAAGACACCCTCGATTTTTGGTCGATATGCCACGTAGGATTTTTCCATAATCCACCAACAAGGACCAGGTGCTGGAATCCGGTGCGTCGTGTGTATGTTATTTTTGAACAACTGCAGGCCATTTTATAAAGACAAATCCCCGATCTTTAAGTCACGATGAAAATAAATAATTGTATTTGTTGCTTTATTTCCTAGAGAATTTTCAATTGAATTTAAATTATTGAAGTTAAGGGTGCACAAAAGAAAAGAACACGTATCGTACAGAAACACAACGCTTCCAAAAATTGACAACGAATTGATAAGTTTATCCAAGTAACTGAATGTGGATAAATTTCCCCAATAATCGCAGGTTTTAAACCTGAAAAAAAAAGAAGAAAAAACAGCTAAATGAATGCCACGTGTTGTTAAGCGGTCAAATTGTAACGAATGGCTTCTCCTAACGGACAAACCTTTGCAGGAGGGGCAATTTGGGAAGACGAATTTGTCTCTTCCGAGAACAAAATTTGTACTACCAGTTCCACCTTTGTCGTGACGTGGAGTTAAGAATAAGAGTGAGAGAGCGAGCCGGGTTCACCGTTCCCCTGACCTGGTTCAACAAAAGGGGACAATGTGGTTCTGTTCGGACGATCGAGGAGCTGGACACGTGTTTTTATGCCACGTGGCTATCAGTCACTTGGTCTAAACGGGTGGGGGTGATGGCAAGTAAAGTGGGTCCCACCACTCGGTTTAGCGCCTCTCCTTGCCAGCTGGTTCTGGCCACTTCTGCTGCCATCCTATCAAATGTGACAGCTAAGAATATCATCAACTTATCTCCCAGTCATATCGTTCTGTGAGAAATTTGATTTTTGTCATTTTCCAGTGGATCAGCGGCGTTTCATGGCCAGGTGGTTCGTTGTCGAAACTTCATGCTTTACTTGCGACAGAGAGAACACAATTACTAATTATTGAGGTTTATTCCCTTTCGACATTCCAAATAGCTTTAATTTTATTTGCTTTTAGGAAAAAAAAAAAAAAAAAGCAAATAAAAAATAAGAATATAAATTGATTCCAATTAGTGAGATAATGGATTAAGAATATAATAATAGGTATCTACTTTGGCCCCTAGTCTAATAGTCTATAAAATAATTAATGTAATTTTTGTTAAAATAATGGCATATCAAGGTATTTCTCTGTCCTAACATTGTTCTCCAAATTCATAAAGTCAAATAAATTAAACCGTCACAAACATATTCCTATATTTTCAGCTTTACAGCCAGCCGACTTCCCACTGGTGATTAAGACAACACCACAGTAAATTCATTTAAAAAATTATTGTATCCCGTCTACTCACTCATTCATGCAAGGAAGAAAGGTTGGATACAACGATCGATGGTAGATAAGTTTGGAGGCAAATTTTATGTTTAATGTTTCTACATCCTCTAATTTTTATCCTACTCACAAATATAAATATAAATATAAATTATATTTTTAAATTATTAAAGAAATGGAGATCTTTCCATGAATAAAATTTTAACAAAAATATATTTATTTTAATATTAATTACTTAATTATAATAGTAAAAAAAAAATAATGTATTTATTCATCAACCTTATTACACTTATCTTACTAAAATAATAAATTTTCACTAAAATTTTATTTGAAATTATAATATTTAAATTATATTTTAAAAATAAAACTAAAAATACATTTAATAACACAATTTTAATAAAATTATTTATTTTAAAATTAATATTTAACATATAAATTTTTATTTTACATTAGTTACGTCTTAAAAAATATTCCCAACGTATATCAGATTGGCTTCCAGCCAATTTTATTTGGTTGGTCAATTCGAATTTAAATTTTAAGAGCTGAGCATGTGTTTATTCCAAATTTATAATTCACAAGACTTGGAGCTCTTGAATATTTGAGTCGATTTCACCTTTGATATTAGTTTATAAAACTTGAGGTCCTTAAGTCAGCTTAAGACTTTAGATTCTTTTGTGTTAAATTAGTGACTTGTTTATAATCTTAAAACGATAAATGAGTCTAAAAAAGTAATAAAGTAAAAAATTTATCTCTTAAAAACTACTAAAATAAGCCCAATTTCTTTAATTTGTATTACACATTACAATGAATCGCAATCCAACACTAATCAAATGATACCAAGATTTATAACGTATTATCGTGATAATCATCAAGATGCTTATCTCTAATAGATGTTGACATCACTATAAACTAACGACTTGTTTCGAGTCCAAATCAAGCCATCACATAAAATAATAGAAAGCTGCAATAATGTTTTTCTTAATAATACAATAGACCATTTTAATATTTCATTGACTTATAATTAATAGATCCTTAATCATTACGAGGTCCATCGATTGTTAGCTGTTTTCATAAAGAAGAAAATCTTACCCTAAATTAGAAACTGGGACGCCATGCCTTCAGAATTTTTATATTAAAATATTTAAGATACACATGAAAATGTTTTTGTAAAATTATAGAAAAAATTATCAGAACAGTTTTCTTTTATCATCTCAAGAATTTGATAAAGTGATTTGTAATAATTTAAACTGATTAGTTCATCTGTATTTGATTTTAAGGATAGGTAAAAAAAAAAATAAAAATATATACGAACTTTATCTATTTTTTTACTTTAATTTATTAATTTAATCAAAAAAATAAGTGATTTTTTTAAAATTATTTTTTCAATCTCCTGAATTTTATAAAAAAAATTGCATAACATCTTCCTAAATAGGTATGAATGGCCATAAATCTCTTGTAAATACTTAAGGAATTTTATCTCTTCAATAAAAATAAATATTTTTAACTATATTCAGTATATTTTATTAAATTAATAAACAATAAAAAAAATATTTATTTTTATTTAAAGATATGCTTTATATGTTCAACTCCCTTTTTTTTTTACTTTCGATTTAGTGGACCATATCTTAAAAAAAAAAAAGAAAAAGAAAAAGAAAAAACAATTGGAGAAACTAACCCACAATGAAGATGCCAACAAATGCTAAAATAAAATCACATAGGTTTGCTGGCTGCTTCAAAAAAGTTGTACATTCGAATAAATTAAAGGCTTCATTTCATCTCTCACTTTCTCTTTGCGTGTAGATGAAAAGTGTTATAAATCCACCTAAAATTTATTGAAAAGTTTAATTATTTGTAAATTTCAAGTTTTTTAAAAATTTTAAAAGGGATTATTTTCTAAGTATTTTAAAAGATATTTCTCTAAATACTTTTTTAGGATTAGAGAGAAGTAAAAAGAAGAGAGATAAAAAAAAAAATTGAATGAGTAAAAAAATAAAGAACTAAATTTGTTACTGAGCTTATAAATTAATAATCTCTTGATTGATATAAAGATTTTTTTTCTAAAACTTTTATGTCTTTTTTTACTTTAATATGTTATTTTATATATCCTAATAATAATTTTGATTATTGTAATGTATTTAGTATAGCATTAAAATTCTAAATTATTTAATTTGAGCATTAGAGTATTTAATTTTTGTTTGTAGTTTTGTTTATCTTTTTTGAAGTCAAAATTTTGCTTTTGGGCACAACAGCGAGTAATATTTGAATTAATTATTACTTTTGTGACGCTTTTATTTATTTATTTTTTTGTTGGATAGAAGTATATTAATTAATTAGAGATTATTTGCACAATGCACATAATTACCATGTGATTATAGGTTATTTTCTTCAAGAACATAAACCATTTGTCCCCGTATCCATGCTGCTTTTTGAATATTTAAATTTAAATTTGGGAATGATTTTAAATTTGACAGAAAATTGAAATCTATTTATTCAAAGGAATTCACCAACATTATAATTATAAATGAAAAAAATATAATTAATACATATAAACGAATTTTAATATGTATAATCTAAAAATATTTTAATAAAAATAAAATTTGATTTGGTTAAGACTCAAACAACCTATGCGGTGATTATAGGTTGTTTGATTGAGTAATTTCACAGAACATTGAAATCTAGTTATTCAAAGGAATTCACTAACATTAGAATTATAAATGAAAAAAATATAATTAATGCATATAAACGAATTTTAATATGTATAATCTAAAAATATTTTAACAAAAATAAAATTTGATTTGGTTAATACAGATTCATATAAAGCAATATATGGACTAACTTAAACTATTGGGTCAGAAATCAATATTAGTATTTGAAGAGTTGAAGTCCAGTTAAAAATCTTAACTCATGTGAATCTAATGAGAACGAGATAAAGATTAAGGACTAACATATTAATAATAAAAAAATACAGGGATTCAAAAAAAACCTTATGGTACGATACTATAGGTTAATTAAATCTAAAAAATTGAATAAAATTATAAAAATTTGAATGATTTAAGTCATAATTTTAATTAAATGAGAGAACTAATTGATTAATTAATATTTTCCAAAGAAATGAGTCAAAATTATTGAATGAGGTTATTGCGAGTAGTATTAGCATATAGACTGGCCCTACCATCTTTAATTCGTAATAATTAACATGATGATATTATTTCAAAAAGGAAATGAGTGATAGGATATATATTAATTAGTTTCGTTTTCATGCCATCAAGGATGATGTTTTCGAGTACTTGTGGGTCATAATATTACATGCATTATAATGGTAATTAGCTATTGCTTGCGAATGCCTGATGGCTTGCATTCTTAGATAATGACTTGGACAATGAAAAGAGGGTCCAATCGTAAAGCAATTCTAACCCATAAATTAATAATAATATCAGTGAAAAAGGTTGATAATGAATGGAAATCGGTCGATGATTTTTAGGGTCTTTTCATTCCAAAAGTTTGATGTATGATGGGGGCCCGGTAGATGCCCAAAATGCATAATTGAATGCATAATGCTACAAATAGTGCTACAAATATGATTTCCTTTTTTAAATATTGTTTACAAATTAGTGTAATTTAATAATATTAATTAAAAAATAATATTATTATAACCAATAAATAAATAATAGAAAGTGTAATAATTAGTACTGTTATATAATATTATTTTATCTACAATAATTTGTCTTTCTTTTCACTCTTTCTCTTTCTCTCTCCACAGTTAACCCTTAAAAAGAAAATACCAATTAATATTGTATATAGTAAATACTTAGTACACAACTCCTCCTTTTGTCTTCATCATCTAGCATTTCTTTTTTGTTCTTTATATATGTGGATAATGACCTTTTAAAACATCACCATCTACGGGACTATCTTAAACAAATTAAGTCCCTGTAACTTGCAAGGTTGAAGCAAGCTTGCTCGCTATTGTTTTGCATTATTAGTTTCCATCATGCATGATATTACGTTAGACTTACGTACGTGTGTGTGCTTGCGTGTGTATTGGGACTTGAAATTGACATTCAGATTCTTTTCTCCCATCTTTCAATCTCATAGTTGTCATTTTATACCATAAGCCAAACAATCAACGTTTAAAATTGCCGAGGCATGGAGAGTGAGCCCGGATATTTGGATTGTATGAACAAATATATTTTATACTTCACTCATACTCCTTCTCCATTAATTTTCTCCCTCTCATTCAATTCCAAAACTATATACCTTATAATGATAAAGAGATTTGATCCATGCAGAGCGAACCTTACATAATTACAAGCATTAGATTCAATTCGTTTGTTAAACTCTATCTTGAAAATATTAATTGAGTTACTTTGTTGTAATCTCTAGTTACATCATGAATTGCGTACATGATATTTTCAATTCTGATTTTTGGCCTATTGTTTTATTACCTCTTTACTTTTTGAAAGTTACTTGTTACTCCTAAACGTTTGATTTTCTTTCTTAAATCCTCTTGAACCAAACTGAATCAAATTATCAAATTGAACTGGTTCTAAAAATAAAAAATAATTGTAAAATATTAGGCACTTAAACTCAAGACCTCAAGGTTAAATAAACTACTACTTAATTCTATGGCACGAAATATTATTATATATCTAATAATTGCATGAAAATTCATATAAATACAGACTAAAAATTAATTAATTATATTATTTTATAATTTAATATCTTCAATTTTAAAATTAATAAATATATTCATAAAAAAATTTGAAAGTTTGATCAAAATTTAATATAATAATAATAATTATAAATTAAGTAATATTTGGGTTTTACCTTATAATTATTATTGTTGTTATTAGTGATATTAAATTTTCAATACTTTTTATGAATATGTTTATTACTATACATACATATTAAAAATTTAATGAACATATTTTATATTCATAAAAAAATATTAAAAATTTAATAAGAATTTTTTATCAATAATAAGTTTTGTTAAAATTTTTATTTTTATTTTCTATGAATATATTTATTAGTTTTTAAAATTAGAGATCTTAAATTATAAAATAATATTTTAAATTTTAGCGTTCATATATATTAATTTTTGTGCAATTATTAAATATATAACTCGAGTTAGTGCGATGAAAGTAATAATGTATTTGATTTTGAAGTTTTTATAATTATTTTGTATTTTTAAAACAGAATTATTTTGCACTTTTAAAATGGATTTGGTAATGTTTCGTTTCAATTCATTTGAGAGGTTTCGAGGGTAAAATGGAAAGTCAGAGACATTTTTAAAACTGAATTATTTTGCATTTTTAAAACCGATTGGATAGTGATTTGGTTCAGTTGAATTTTAGAGGGTTCAAGGATGAAATCGAAAGTTAAGAACATTTTCAGTAGAGAGAGATAGTAAGATATTAAGTCAAATAGCAGAAGTAATGAGGATAATTTTTCATAAATAATGGAATAATGAAATATTAAACTAAAAAAGTAAGAAAAAAAAAATAATTTAGCCTTGTTAACTTTGTATAAATTTTTTTCTTTCAAAAAGATATATGAATGTTTTTTTAAATGCACACGAACATATATTATACATTTATATATTTTCACCAATAATTCATCTTCAAAATTAGACTTATTGCACCAATGTGACGTCAAAGGATTTTGAAATATCTACCTATCTTGATATCTGACGCTCCTTCTGTATGGAAGCATAAATATTTTCTTTTAATTAGAATGTGGAAAGAACATGTTTAATCTCTTGAAAAATAAAATTTAAAACCAGGAGCAAAGAAGTAAAAATTGGAGAACTTCTGATTGTATAATATACAACACAGAAAAATAAATATACGTTAATGTGTGGGAATGAGTTTAAGTAGCGAATAGAGAATCTTTGCCTGGTGACTGAAGTGAGAAGAATGTTAATAAAATCTCAAAATTTTAATCAGTAAAGATTGTATTTCTTTGTGCTAAATTCCACTGACTCACGTATAACAACGTTGAAATCAAATGCCTGAACGTTTCGATAAGCTGAGGAGCTCAAAAATGAATATCCTTTGAACTGCTAAGAGGGAAGTAATTGTAAGTTATGGGTGTTTTTATGTTTAGTAGTACCGATAGATTTTATTATTCATTAAAAAAGAGATTCTTTTTTCACCTTTGAAGATAGTTTTTGGATAAAGAAGAATTTTTATTTTAGATAAATAAAAATTTTAATAAAAAGAACTTGAAATAAATATTTAACTAAGGATAGGTTAAAATTTCTTGAAAAAATAAGGAGTTTTGACTTTTGAATAAAGCGAGTGTTACAATTATCGATTCATTTACGTTTGGATTTTAATTTTATGTTTTCTTTTTATTACTTTGGCTACTTAACAATTTTCTAGTTATGGGAGGAGAATGTGGCTGGTCTGGATTTCGATTCTAACTGGTTTACAAAGCAGACACGATTCATGGGTTTTGCCCTAAACGCCCAAATGTAAATATACTGAAACAAATTATGATAGTCATGGTATATTCAACCCAAGAGAACTTCTGTCTGACACATAGCCAGCCATATAGGATGTTTCATGTTCTCAAAATTACAAACACTCTTCACCCTTATCTCATTCTTGATTGTTAAGACTAAAAGTATTAAAATGAAATGATTTGAAAAAGTATGATATAAGGTATAAAAACTATTAGCATGTAATAAGAGTATTGAAATGAGAGTTTTAGATATCAAAAACTGAAAGTAATTATTTAATTTTTAAATCAAATAAATATTTATATTAATTTTCCTGTTTTTATATGATATATAGATTGTGTTGGTGTGGTGATAAGTAATTATACATTCTAACTTCGAGTTTTGAGATGGAGTTCTAATATTTTATAATTATTTTATATTTTTACAATAAATTATGCACGACATTTCAGTTTAAATTAAATTTTTTAAAGATAAAATTAAAAATTAGTGAGATATTAAGTAATTTTTAAAAGAGTAAGAAGATAATTGAGTATTACATTAAAAAATAAGGGATAACCCTTAATGAAATTTAATTAACGTAGGTATTAATGTAAATAAAATAAAATGCTAACTATGACATTTGTATGCTATCGCCCTATTTAAGAATAGATAATTATAAGGGATTATTAAATGGAGTCATGGTTTGTTAAATTTACATTTTCAAAATTTTAATTTATATTTGTAATACTAAACAAAATTTCTCCGGTATAAGAACAAGAGTTTCGGGTCACTTCATAACAAAACCCAAAACCATTTCTAAGAATATCTATCAAGAAGGGTAATTTTGATTTTGGATTTGAAACTATTGTAAATTAGAAGATCGTTTTTTGAATTTTACAAAATTCACTTGAAAATGAGTGTTCTGATATATATATATATGACGCTGAATTAAATTATGCATTATAAAGGCACAAATCCAATTTTATTTGACGCATGAAAAAGGGGGCATATAAATAAATGTACGATCACTTCCGAAATCTTTAATACTAGAAGTCTCCTTTAATAATGGAGTGGAACAAAATAAAGAGAACCTAAAAACAAGCTCTAAATTAAATGATTTAACTATTTATTTATTATTATTTTTTTCTGAAAGAAAATAAATTAATTGTTAGGTACAATATAATATTCTATAAAAGATGCCATTTTTGGATAAAAATATGCTGCCCTGCACGTATTTCACAACAAAGCCGTTGGGTCAAGGAATTTTTTGGCTTTCATTATAGGCTAGGAATATATTCAAGAATATTATATTCCAAACTCAGTGGAAATTAAAGGTAGTAAACTATTTATTCATATCAACGTCTACGTTAAACACGTTTATATATACAATTATAATTAATTAGAGCAAAAACTAATCCCATCCTTGAGATTTTGTTTAATGGCTACTTAGTTCTATAATTTTTTCTTTTCAAAAAAAATCATTTACCTTCGTATTTTTATTTACTTGATCATTTTAAATTTATTATTTAATTTAAATTCAAGTTAAATAAATCTAAATCCAAATTCAAGTTAAACAAATGAACCCGACCTGGAACCAAACCAAATTTTAAAATTAAAAAACTAATGTAAAGTACCCACACACTTGCAGGTTGAAGCAAAAATTTTAACTATTAAACCAACTTTTGATACTTATAAGTCATGTTATTTAATCTTTATTAATATTAGATTGATATTATTACATAAAAAATTATAAATCATAATGAATACGAAAATTTTAAACAACAATGAGTAAGAAAATTTTTAATACTAATGAATACTATTAAAAAAATTTTAGCCTATGATAATTTAAAAATAAATACAAACTAAATAAAAAAAAATTAATTTTTTTATGTTTTAAAAACTGATTTAGAAAGTAAAATTAAATACTAATAATTTTATAAATATTAAGATGATATTAAGTTAAACGCAAAATTTTTATTAAATTAAATATTAATTTGTTAAATCAAATTAATTCATAAAATTATATTTATATTCATAGAGATTTTTTTAAAAAATAAATCCCGTGCATAACATGTTTTATGAAAATAATTTATTTATTTTATTTAGTGTTGGTTAAATATTTATTTTGATTTATTATTATCTAAAGTTTTATATAGCAAGATTAATGTAATATTATTAGAGGTTATACAACATGACTTATAAAATAAGTAAGAAAATAATATGCCCGCTTGAAGGTTAGAATTTTGGTGGAACTCACGAGTGTAATGGGTTTAAACCTCATTAGGCACATTTTTTTTTAATTTTTAAATTTCGATCTAGTTATAACTCAAATTTATTTTTCAATTTGGATCTGAGTTGTGAGTTTTCAATTTGGATTTCGGTTGGTTCGATTCATTTAACTTGAATTTAGATCTAATAATAAGAATTAAATAATCAAATTAATAAAGTCAAAAAGGGTTAGAAATCTGACGGAGGTAAGTGGCCAGTAGATAAAATCTTAGGAGGTAACCAAGAACGTACAAGTTACCTGCCCAAATTTGTCCATCAATTTAGAACCTGCTTTGAATTTGATTGGTAATTTGTTTGTGTTTCAGCGAGTAGAGGAAGTCATGTTACCCCATTTCCTGAATCAAAGGAATGATATGGGTTTCACGGCAGAAGGGTATTTTGCCTCAGCAAATAACGAACTTCGTATTTCATCAAAACAATGGTTGATACAGTCTGCAGAAGGATGCTCAGTCGTAGCTGTTCTGATTGCTACAGTTGCTTTTGCTGCTGCATACACTGTACCAGGAGGTTCGGATGACAGGACTGGTTATCCTATTCTCATTAATCATCCTTTCTTTGTGGTTTTCACCGTCACCGATGTTTTCTCTCTCACTTTTTCTTTGGCTTCTGTGGTTACATTTCTATCAATTCTCACATCCCCGTTTCGATTAGAAGACTTTAGGCACTCTCTTCCTAACAGAATGAAGCTGGAGTTCGCATTTCTTTCCTTTCTGTGTGCCTGGTGATGACTGCTTTTGCTGCAACGGTTTTGCTCATGATAAAAAATAAGGAAAATTGGGCAAAAATCATGCTCTAAACCTGCTCTTTTGTCCCAGTTGGAGTTTTTGGACTAACGTATTTTCCTGTATACACGATGACATCAACTATAAGAGCTTTGAATGACTTAGGGAAGAAGGCAAAGCAACTATTGGGCATCCCTCCGAGATTCTTAGCTCCCAAGATATTTTCTTCTCCCAACGCTTCTCTAGAACGAACTTCTACCTCATCCTTTATTCCATGAACTCCACGTACCAAGCTAATACAATAAACTATAAATTTCTTGCAATAATGCTTCCAAGTATTTATTTTATGGTATAAATACATACAAAAGCTTCAGAGAAGAAGCATAATGCGGAGCCAGAGAATAAAAAAGCTCATGAATAATGCAAATGCTAAAGCCCTGGAATTCCGAGTGATACCAGTCAAACCACGACTTATCATGTTTGTAAATGTTTTATTTTATTTAAATTATTTTTAATATTTTAATGTTTTAAGCGATTTTTGTTTAATTTGTGTTTTAGGATTGAATTTTATGTGTCAACCGTGTTCCTAATCTAATTATAAAAACAAATGAGACAAAGGAGAGAGAGATCCTTATAATTGTTTAGTTATTTATGAACTCTTAATTTGGAACGTTCTTAATTTTTTTTCTTAAGTAGTATTTATTTTTATTATTAAAAAATTTAAAAAGTATAAATTCTAAATAGATCTGAATCTAAATGATTTATTTATTAAGTTGCTTGGTTTTTAAATAAAAAATATATGAAAACAATAATTTTTTTACTTTTGTATTCTTATAAATTTTAAATAATTAATAAAAAATAAAGTTAAATAATATTTTTATTTTTATATTCTTATAAATTGTTCATTTTAAATAAATTATAAAGTATTGAATCTTGTTAGAGTTAATGATATTACATCAAGAAATAAATATATAAAATTTAATTTGTTAGATACGCCAATAAATATAAATTAAAATAAAATAAAAGTTAGAAAATAATAATTATTCTGCTCTATAAAATTTCTTAAGTTATGTAATTTTTTAATAAACAAATATATGTCTTGGAAAAAAGAAAACTGTTATGATTTCTTGTAGGTAATGATGCAAAAAATGAATTGGGTAAGGATATTATTAAGAAAGTATTGAGTAATTTTTTAAAAATCTTTTAAATTTAGATAAAAGTTAAGAAAAGACGTTTTTCTTATTCAACAAAAATGGTCTGAAGATAAATATATTTAATAAATTTAAATAGCTAAATTTAATCAATTAAGTATTGAGTTAAAAGAGCTAACATTTCGATTTTCTTCTTAGCACCAAAATTGAGATTGTTTTCTAGTTTCTTATGAATACTTTTACTTTGAGCTTTTAGTTATTTCTTAACCTTCTTGAAATTGGCCAAAAATCTTGTACAAAGTCAAATATGGAATATAGATTAAATTTTTTTATTTCAAATATTGTATTTTTTTTATCCAATCTCTAAGAGATAATTTCCAAAGAACTGTACAAGATCATGTGTTGAGCTAAATTTATTTAATAGCTTAAAAAAATTAATTTAGCACATTTATTGTTGGGTTTGAACTTTTTCTGAATTAAAAGTTTAAATCCTAATAGAAGTAGGATTAGAAAACAAATTTTACCTAATGATGTTAGGAAATTAGGAATGTTAATTTTATCATATAAGAGGATTTTGAAAAGAGCTCAAAATATTCTATTCAAAAGCGAAAGATAGAAAAGTGAGAACATAAAATTTTCTCTTAGAGGGAGAGAAAAGAGAGAAAAGCTACAAACTTTTCTTTCATTATCCAAGTTTTTCTAAATATATTATATGAATTCGTTAGCCCTAGATTAAGTTGCACTAAATATCTGATTTGATTTCATTAGTCATTAGATCAAGTTAAAATTTGATTTTAAAAATTTTAAAACCTTGTTTTACAATTGAACGAGATAGTGTTTTGTAATTTGTAACTCTAGTTTCAGCTTGTGAATAATTGCTTATTAATTTTTTTTTTTTTGGTAATTTCTCTTCATTCTTCTTTGATTTGTCCTTGCTTACTTTGTTAATATTTGTCTCTTCTCATTAACACTTATTTTATGATGTTTAGTAGAATAGTTTTGTAAAAATATTTTTAATATAATTGAATTTTTTTGATAAATTAAAGGTTTCATGATTTTTATCCTAAATTTAAAACAGTTTTTCATATAAAAATCTTAGTATTTCTAGTGTGGTGTTTCTTTTACCTTGATCAAATTTATTTTTCTGTTGCTAACATATTATTATTGTGTTAAAATTTGCTTGTTGCTCATAAATTTAAGTAAAATGATAAAATTTTAAATGTGTATTTATGCGTTTTCAATTTTGTATTAGTTTGGTCTTTTCTTCTTAATATTTATTTAATTAACTAAAAATTTAGATTAGCACCGAAACTTGATCATATTAGTAAATGAGAAAAGGGAAAATCGGAAAGAGATTAAAATCAAGATGAAATAAAATTACACAAATAAAAAAATTGAAAACCATAAAATATTCTAATTAATAGGAACATATATGTTGAGATTTCTGCCCAAGATCAATAAATAATATCGAAATATAAATTATAAAGACAAGCAAAATTTAAAACAAGTGGCACGAAAATTTATGTAAAAAATCGAAATCGAAAAAAATCATGTGTAGAGACTTGAGAATAATCTACTATAAAAATAAAAGTGTTTACAAATCACATATTCTTTCTCTTAATTCTCACACTCTCACTTACAAAATGGCTTTAAGGTTATTTAAATACTAAAATCTTAAGTTCTGAAATGTAGAAAAATGTTCTCACTTATAATACAAAGAAAGGGGCATAATAAAAATTTGTGACACATGCAAAGATAATAACAATTTTTACCTTAACACAAATTCGAAAACAAAACAAGAGTGGCTATAATTATAGCTTAATTCTTTATCTCTTTCACAAATCCCCTTATGGGTTATCTTTAATACTTGAGGCTAACTAAATCCAAGTAAAGCCTGAACTTGCTAATAGGTAAGGGCTTCGTAAGCATGTCACTTGAATTATCTATTGTACCAATTTTTTGAATAAAAATATCACCCTTAGCAAATACTTCTCGAATAAAATAGTATCTGACATTAATATATTTGGCTCTCTCATGATATATTTAATTTTTTGTTAAGTGAATTGCATTTTGACTATCACAATAAAGTATAATAGAAAAGGACTTAAAAGTAATTTTACTAACCAGATTTTTGAGTCAAATTACGTATTTGACTACCTCTGCAATAGTTATGTAGTCTACTTCTGTGGTAAACTGAGCAATTTAGATTGAAGGGTAGCTTCCAACTAATTGCACATCCTCTAAAAGTGAACATATATCCTATCAATAATCTTCTTTTATCCAGATCTCCTGCATAGTTTGAGTCAACAAAACTTGTCAACTTGTCACCTTGCTTACCAAACTCTAAGCATGTATCTGTGATGCCTACCAAGTATCTGAGGATCCACTTGACTGCCTCTCAATATTATTTGTCTGGATTGGCCAAATACCTACTTACAATATTGATGGCTTGAGCAATATCTGGTCTAAAATATACCATCAAATACATAATGCTCCTAACTACACTTGAATATGGAATTCATGACATGTAACTTATGTCATTATCTTTAGTAGGACATAAGTTTGCTAACAACTTAAAATGAGCTGCAAGAGGAGTAGACACTAGCTTACCCTTTTTTATGCCAAACCTACTTAATACCTTCTCTACAAAATCTTTCTGCAAAAGGTATAACTTTCTATTAACCCCATCTCTAATAATCTCGATCCCTAAAATTCTTTTGGCAGCTCCTATGTCTTTCATATCAAACTCTGAACTTAGCAGTTATCTCACTTTCTTGATCTCTGTCTTATTAGATGCTGCAACTAACATATCATCCACATATAGCAACAGACACATACAAGTACCATCTAAAAGCCTCTTAAAATAAATACAATTATTATAATTGGATCTCTAAAGCTTAAATCTTTTCATAAAAAAATCAAACCTTTTATACCACTGTCTAAGTGACTGTTTAAGGCTATACAAGAATTTTTTCAATAAACACACATGATCTTCTTTATCAAGGACTTCAAAACCTTCTGGTTGCTACAAATAAATTTATTTTTCTAGATCAACATGTAAAAGTACAGTTTTCAAATCTAGTTGTTCTAGCTCAAAATTATTCGTAACAACTAAAGAAAGTAAAGTACGAATAGAAGTATGCTTAATAACTGGTAAGAAAATATCATTAAAATCAATGCCTTATACCTGACTGTAGCCTTTAGCCACTAATCTAGCCTTGTATTTGACATCTGAGACACTTGAATTATCAATCTTTCTTTTATAAATTCATTTACAATCAATTATCTTTTTCTTTTTTAGAGGTTTCACAAGTGTCTATGTTTAATTTTTTTGGAAGGACTGAATTTTTTCTTGCATGGTTGAGATTCAATTTACAGCATTCCTTGAAGATATGGCTTCTTTGTAGCTTCCAAGCTCACTATACTCTACCTCCTTAGCTATGGCAAGACAATAAGCAAAATTTGAATAGCCATACCTCTTTGGTGGTCTTATAGTTTTTCTAGATCTATCTCTAATAAGATTATAAGACTATTCTTGCTATTCTTCTTGAATCTCTCCTGACACTTTTGAGCTTCTTTCATTAATTTAGTGATCACTCTAAGCTGAAGTAGAATTAAGAGATTGGTTACGCTGAGGAATAACTTAAAACTTCACCTGTTTTTGATCTTTTTTCTTATCCAGAATTAGTGCTTTTGTTCTTCTTCTTTATCCTTGAGCATGGCAGACTCATCAAATGTCACATCTCTACTAATTAAAAAGTTATTATCTTTTGAATACCATAATTTGTATCCCTTAACATCAGATAAATATCCAAGGAACATACATTTCTTTGCTCTTGGTTCTAACTTTTCTTGATTTATATGAGCATATGCAGGACAAACAAATACTGTTAAAATAAAATAATCAGTGAATTTGTCAAATCGTATCTCTTTTGCAATCTTACACTCAATAGATGTGTTGGAAGAGTGATTATTTAGTTAGACCGATGTGTTCAATGCTTCAGCCCAAAACTCTTTACCCAAGCTTGCATTTGAAAGTATACATCGAGCTTTTTTAAGTAGTATTCTGTTCATCCTTTCTATAACTCTATTCTATTAAGGAGTTCCTACAAAGTTTTATGTCTCAAATTACCTTTATTTCTGCAAAATTTATTGAATTCTTTATTGCAGAACTCAAGTTTATTGTCTATTCTTAGCCTTTTGATATGTTTACTGTTTGCTTTTTAAATAGAGTTTTTCACTGCCTAAAAATTGTAAACACTTGACTCTTTTGCTTCAAGTAATATGCCCAAACTCTTCTGGAGAAATCATTAATAAAAGTGAGCATATATCTAGCTTTGGTATTTTTAGAAGGTACTGAAGATGGCCCCCAAAAATCTAAATGGATGTAATTTAGAGTTCCTTTGATCTTGTGTATAGCTGTGCTGAAACTCGATCTTATCTGTTTTTTAAATACATAATGCTCACAGAACCCTAACTTTTCTATTTGTTATCTACACAACAAACATCTTTTACTCAATTCTATCATCTCTTTCTCATTCGTATGACCGAGCCTCATATGTTGAAGTTTGGTGGTATCTGTGTCTGATGATGAATTGGCAATAGCTACTGAGCCTGAAAGTATAGATCCCTGTAGAAAATACAAAGTGTCAACTCTATCTTCCTTCATCAACATTAAATTTTCTTTAGAAACTTTAAGTACCCCATCTTCACACTTAAACTTACAGCTATTCTTTTCTAAAAACCCTAAGAAATTAAATTCTTCCTTAAGTCTAGAATGTGTTTGACATTTGAAAGTGTTCTAACCACACTATCATATATCTTAATCTGCACTGTACCTATACCAGCTACCTTGTAAATATAATCATTACCAAGAAATGCACCTCTATCAAATGGCTTGTAGGTTAAAAATTAATCTTTGTGAGGAGATAAATATTGTGAGGCTCTTGTATCCATGATCTAACCTATTTCAAAATTATGTTAACTTCATTAACATATAACATCTCGCTTTTAATGTCATCTGCAATATTTATTGCTTTTGACTTCGGCTTGTTGTCATCTGCTTTTTGCTTATTCTTCAACTTGAAACAGTTAAGCTTAATATGTCCCTTTTTTTTTGCAATAATTACATATCAAATTCTTGTGTCTAGATTTAGACCTAGACTTTCTTAAATTTGAACCTCTTTCCTTAGATCTTCCTCTGTCTACAAACAATCTGACACTTTGGCGACTCCCTTCCACAACTGTCAAATTTTTATCTATCTTTCTTTTGGTTTTTAAATTTGACTTAACCTTTTCTAGAGATAACTCATCTCTACTATAAATCATAGTATCTCAAAAATATTTGTATGATGCAGGCAATGAGCATAACAGTAAAAGTGTTTAATCCTCACCTTTAATTTTCACATTAATCTTACTCAAATCTGTAATAATTGATAAAAATTTAGCTAAATACGAAGTTAAGAAACTACTTTCTGACATTCGTAATGTGCAGAGGCGTTGCTTTAATTGTAATCTATTTGTGAGAAACTTTGTTTGGTACTTATCCTCTAATTTCTTCCATGCTTTTGCTGTTGTCTTTTCTTTAATTATTTCTCAGAGTACATCTGATGTCAATGCCAATTGAATTGATGAGAGGGCCTTCTTATCCAACTCTTCCCATTCTACATCTGACATATACTCTAGTTTCTGCTCTTTTTCTTGTAGTGCTTTTTTGGTACCTTTCTTTGTCAATATTGCCATCTTTTTGACTTGCTATATTGAAAAATTTATTGTACCATTAAATTTCTTAATTTTAGCCTTAGAATACACTCCAGTAGTGCTAGATCTTGTAGTATATGCCATTAAAATTAGCTTTAAATCACGTTCTTAATGCAAACTGTTTACAGCGTATAATATTATTTACAGTACTATTTATCGCCTGAAATGACTATTGAAAAATACTTGGATTCTGATCTGCATTATTTAAAATGTAGAGAAACTTTCGACAAATAACATATCCAAAACCCAGAATGATCCAACGGTGATGAAATCTAGATCTGAGTTTGACAAAAATTGTTCATGGAGTTAAGAACAACTTCTCTATCAAAGTTCACCGCTATAAACAACAGTCTTCATGTGCTTTGACTCCAATCACAACTGCTCAAAATGTAGAGTTATATCTTGCAAATAGCATATCCAAAACTAGAATGATCTAACGGCAGAATTTCTTCAGATTTTGTTTTGAAGAAAACTGTTCGCTGGCTTGAAGCAACAGTTTCTCTACTGTGTTTTATCACAAAATCAAGGCCTTATTGTATTTAGATTCCAATCTCCACCGTTCACAATGTAGAGTAATGTCTAGAAAATAATATAACCAAAATCTAGAACAATCTAGTGGTAGAAATACTGCAGATCTCATTCTGATGAAAACTGTTTACTGACCGAAAAAATAATTTCTCTACCCATTTGGTCTCCAAACCATGGCGTTAACTTATTTGAAATTTGATCTTCATCGTTCAAATTGTAGAGATACGTCTCAAGAACACAATATCCAAAAATCAAATTGATCTGAAGACAGGCGAGCTCTGAATCTTAATTTGGTGAAAACTGCTCATTGAATCTTTTTATCTATTGATCTAAACATAAAGTTCTGATACTAGTTTGTCGAAATTTCTGTCCAAGATCAATGAATGATATCGAAATAAAAATAATAAAAATAAGCAAAACTTAAAACAAGTGACATGAGAATTTATGTGAAAAACTCAAATCGGAAAAAATCATGGGCAGATACTGAAAAATAATCCACTATAAAAATGAAAGTATTTATAAATCACATACTCTCCTTAACTCACTTTTTCTCTTAATTCTCACACTCTCACTTACAAAATGCTTTCAAGATTGTTTATATACTAAGACCTTAAGTTTTAAAATATACAAAAATGCCCCCACTAATAACACAGAAAAGTGACATAATGAAAATTTGTGATGCATACAAAGATAATAACAATATTTAATGTTGAATTTATACCCTTCTATTTGGTTAATTATGTCACTTGAATTTCTTCAGTTTTTAGTCGCTTTTCTCGCAATTAAAATGTTTTAGAAGAAAAGGTCTGAAAAATCTTATAGGATTTTTGCTGAAAGAGAGCTGCTGGACAGGCCGAGTGCCGACGGAATTGAATCGAAAATAATATTGACGCCACTCTTTTCCTTTTTCTTTTTGGTTATAAAGTCATAAAGAGTAGCAATTGAATTGTTTCGGTTAGAAGGAACACTTCATCACTTTCTAATTAGTGACGCCACTGCCACTGCAATCTATCAAGTTCGTGCACTTTCTACTTTATTTAACAGCAGCTCAAGTTTGATGCACATCCTACACCAGTTCACGATACCATTTTCAATAATAGATGGGGTTTCCAAATCATCGTTTTTATTAAGTTTTGCCTTTTCTCATAGCTTGTAGTTTCTTTTTCTGTTGTCTTTTATTTTTCTTCTTCTAATAAATAGCATTACTTTGAGGTTATCGCATCTATTACTGGTAATTATTCTTTCAATCCAGGTTGGCAGGACAATAACTTTACTTCTATTTTCTTTTAATTAGACTAATTAAAAACTTAAATCTTATCCTGATACGAATTCCAAATTCTTCGTAGTTAAGGCATCCACTAACACATTAACTTTAACATGAAATGTGAATCACGCCAAGAAAAAAGTCATGAAGAAAATTGATGTATACTCGACGCAAGTTTTATTCCATTAGATATATAGCGTACTTCAAACAGACAAATTAAACCCAACATATATAAACTAATTAAGCTGCTGCTTCTGAATTGCTATCAACCTTCATATCATTAACATCTCTTTCTCTAATTACACTGCTACTCTGTTTTGCCGTTACAATCATGTGTTCCACCATAGAAGATGCTGATTCTAAACATAAAATCGACGCGGAGATTTACAATGCTCTGATGATCAGAGAAGACGAGAACAAGGTGATGGAACTCTGCCGAAAAGTTCCCGATCATGCATTGTACATATTTACAATCCATAATGATACTATACTTCATATGGCTACTTATTCCAAGAAAGAAAACTTAGTCAAGAAATTACTCAACGATTTGCCCGATCAGTATCTCGACAAAATGACACGACAGAATCAATCAGGAAACACTATTTTACACGAGACTGCAACAAGCAACCATGCTATCCCCGTGGCTGAAAAAATATTAAAGAAGGCGCCGGGGCTGCTAGGCATGCGTAACAACAATGGAGAGACTGCTCTTCTTCGTGCGGCGCGATATGGCAAAGCCGGCATATTCAACTTTCTTGCTGGTAGACTCTCTGGTTATGATATCGCCACTAAGCTCCCCTTGCTTCACAGAAATGATAAAACCAATATACTTCACATTTCCATTCTTGCTCTGCATTTCGGTAAGTTTCATCGCCTAGTTGAAAAAGTCTTTTCAGCATTTATGTCCTTGATATATGCACTCGTAATGTGTATTTCATTTTGAACAAAATGCAAGAATAGATTTGGCACTGCAAATTGCGAAGGACTATAAGTACTTGACTGGGGAACAAGACGTGGATGGCATGACTGGTCTTCAGCTTCTTGCATGCAACCCAGAAGCATTTAATCGCAAAATTAAAGAAGGATTTCTCAACAAACTCACCAGTTGGGGTAAGGTTCCTTAGTATTATCAGAAAGTGATTTTTCTTCTTTTCTT
This sequence comes from Trichilia hirta, assembly GCA_035221805.1. Taxonomy (NCBI): domain Eukaryota; kingdom Viridiplantae; phylum Streptophyta; class Magnoliopsida; order Sapindales; family Meliaceae; genus Trichilia; species Trichilia hirta. The sequence continues at coordinate 289,458 of JAWDEX010000008.1, read as the reverse complement.
CCTTCTCACATTCATTTTTTTTGCAAATTATATATGAGGTAATAATGCTTTCGGTTTCAAGGGTCAGAAAAATCCATTAAACAGAATATTAATAGAAATATATATCAATTCTTTTTTCTCAACACGTTTTTATATCAAATATCACAATAGCTCACTTTTAAATCAATTTTCTTGACTCTTCTCTTAATTTCTCTTTTAATTTTTTCTTCCTATTAGTATAAAAAAGGGAAAAATAGATGAGCTTCAGGGAGGACTAGCATTTTGATTCTCCTACAGAAGTTCTTAATTAAAATGAAAATCAATTTTATCGATTTTCGGTAAAAATTTAGTGTGAGGTGTGCATTGAATTCGGGGAGCACCCAAAGATTTTCCAGGATAAGATAATATCAAAAATCAATCATTTGAAATTCTATCTTTTAATAAACAATTATCAAGATGATTAATTTTTTTTTCTTTTTTCTGTTTGGATACACATTTATATAACTTTTATTTATAATGCGTCCGACAATTGATTATTAACTTCCTCTCCTGCAAAAGTCAAATATGTTTGTAGTGCGACCCTAAGAGAAGCGCTGCAAGAAGAAGAGCGACAATGTGAATCAGCCATGGAACTTGCCAAGTTTTTAATTAGAAGAGATACTTCGTGGGAGGAGACTGATACTCTCCAAGACCCGAGTAGGCCTAAAATACATAGATATGGGTCCACTGTTCCACCATCTGCTGAGAAGGGGATTTCAGAAATCACCTCCATGGATTATGCAGAAACCCCTTTGTTTCTAGCAACAAAGTCAGGTTGTATAGAGATTGTCAAAGAAATACTAAAAGTACACCCTCAAGCGGTCGAGCATATTGATGATGAAGGAAGAAATATATTACATGTAGCGATCAAGTATCGGCAGCTAGAGATTTTTGAGCTAGTAAAACAAATGGAAGTACCGATGCGAAGGCTAATCCGAAAGATTGACAAAAATGGAAACACCATACTCCACATGGTTGGAATTAAAAGAACAGATTATGTACCTGAAAAGATGATAGGCCCGGCTCTAGTTTTGCAGGAAGAGTTGCTTTGGTATGAGGTGAGACTTTCCTACTCTAATCTATACACTCTTATCGTATGTGAAAATTTAGTATACATCCTACTGTAGTAGTACAATAATCAAGTACATCATATCCTATATATCCTTTATTAATGAATTTTGTTGGTTATGGTCTGTGTTTGCAGCGAGTGAAGAGTGTGACCATACCCCATTTCCTGAGCCACCGAAACAATATGGGGTTCACTCCGGAAGGATTATTTGATACTGCAAACAACGAACTTCGCATTTCGTCCAAAGGATGGCTACTACACACAACAGAAGGATGCTCGGTTGTCGCAGTCCTTATTGCTACAGTTGCTTTTGCTGCGGCATACACTGTTCCAGGAGGTGCAAATGAAAGTACCGGTTTTCCTATCCTCATTAATCATCCTTTCTTTGTGGTTTTCACCATATCCGATGTTCTATCTCTCACATCCTCTTTGGCAGCAGTGGTTACATTTCTCTCAATCCTCACATCTCCGTTTCGATTAGTAGACTTTAAGCACTCTCTTCCGAATAAAATGATGGCGGGCTTCACATTTCTTTTCCTGTCTGTGTGCCTAATGATGGTAGCATTTGCAGCAACGATTCTGCTCATGATAAAAAATAAGGAAAGTTGGACTAAAATAGTTCTGTATACGTGCTCTTTTATACCAGTCGGAATCTTTGCACTGTCCTATTTCCCTCTCTACGTAACAACTTCGATTGAAAGAGCATGCAAGTACTTGTGCAACAAGATGCTACTGTTGATTCCTCACTGTCTTGTGTCTCTACTGGAGAACATCTTTTGTTTCTCCAGAAGGTTTAAAAGGCGAACTCCAAGTTCTTCCATTCCGTGAAACCCAATTGCAATTCCACATGTACACACTACAAACTTCAACTTTCTGCATTTGAAAGACGATAATGCCTTTGCTTGTTAATTATTTTGAGGTTATTAACAGTTCGGGTATTCCCTGAAGTTATTAGCTTGTGTTGACTTTAATAATTAGGGACCTTTCATTTGTAATTTGTTTGATAGAGCAGTACTATAAATGTGATTGAATTAACTCATAGTAATACGTTTATGTATTACATGACATCAAAGGCAGTGGAATTTTGTGGATAATGAGCTGTATGGTCCGCATCTTAATTTAACGAGCGGCAGCACTTGGCAAAGACTAAAATGTTGCTTTTAACTAAGTATGTCACGCCCTGAATTGAGTCTCACAAGAGACAATAACTATGCATACAATCCTATAGATTAAAACTGTAACACGAGAGTTTGCAAAAGTTTAGGTGTTATCGTTTCTCAATCTAGTAAAATATTCATAAAAATTTTTTCTTTGAAGTTTAAATGCAAAAAATATCTCAAAACCAATCAAAATTTTGGATAAACTCTTTAAAACTATAAATTCATCATTTAAAAATATCATATAGTATCTAGTGAATCCCACAAAAGAAGTGAGTCGAATTTATTTGTCTACTGAAGACATGTTAGTTTACTAATTTTTCTCCTTGCCACAAACTCTTTCTCTATCGTATCTAACTTGAAAGGGAGTAAAGTGAGGGGTGAGCATACTAACATATACTCAGTAGGTGAATATTTTAATAAATAAGATAATAGAATAAAATATTTGATTGCTAAATCATTTATTTTATAAAATTTCATTTTAAAATAATATATACTTTCAAATTATTTATTTATAAATCTCATGTTCATTTATTAGGCCTAGGCATTCTTTAAAATAAACAAATCATTAGACTACCTATCATTCTTAGAACAGTACCTTGATTGAGATACACTTCAAAACCATCAGTAAGATTCCTTTTCATAAAATTATTTTATTTATCAAAATATTTTATATACAAGCTAAAATTTTTTTGTCTTAAAATATTGTCCAATTCACTAATGTTAGTTATGAGTAGTCACGCGGTAATAATAATGACTGTCTTTACATCAATTCATCAATTTCAAATATCCCATCAATTTCATAAAAATTAGCCCTTCTAATAATCTACGTAGCATCCTACCATAGGCTATCTAGTAATAAAACTATTTTTCAATGTATAAAACGAATAAGGTTTATAAACATTTTGAAGTAATAAAAATATTTTAGAAAATAGTCCATTTATAGAATAGAAAGGGTAAACACTCTTTTTTTACCCTTTGCGTCTTGGAAGCTTGTCGCCTAGTTCTCAAAACTTCGTAATCATAACAATGCCATTATTTTTTATACCTTTAATTGAAGCAAATGTAACTTATATACGGTGACCATACTCCTTACGCTTGATTTTCTTAGTCAAACATAGCCTATTAAATTATGCTTATTTTTGGCCATTTATACGATTTTCACCAAATAAAATTTCATGGTCATTTATACATCATCACAATTATTTTTAAAGCATATCAATATGCAAACTCAACTCTCTAACTCGTTCATTCTCGAATGAACAGTATTTGTGCACAATACTTATTATTCAATTTTTATGAAAATATCAGTTGAAGCTATTTTAACTCTTAGTTCAAAATTATGTAGCTAAATTATTTAAATTCATACTTAATTTATCAAAATTAAGTCTAATTCCTTAAATTTTCTAAATGCATAAGGAGCTATAGGTTTTTTAATTCGATTAAAGTATAAACTCACACTTAAACATAGTAGAAACCTTACCTAAAAGTTGTTTAGAGCTTGAGAAAGCTAATTCCTTTGCTTATTTCAAAAGGCCCCAATTTGCTCCCAACCTTAGCTTTTGTTCCCGATGGATTTACTAGCTTGATCTCTAAAATAGATCTTGTAGAATATAAGGAGTGTTGTGTTTTTGTGATTTGTTAAAAAAGGGGAAGTTTAATCAGTTGAAAATCAAGAAATTGAGAAAGGAAAGAATTGAAGAAATGGGAGAGGGGAAGAAAATCATCAGCCAGGAAAGAAAAGAGGTAGAAAATTATTGTTCCTTTCCCTATTTGGCATATTTATAATACCTAGTAAAAATATCAAAATGTCTTTAAAGATAAGAAAGAAGAAAGAATCTAGGGGTAAAAAAGATATTTTAAGAGGCAAAAACAACTAGCGCCATTTTGCACTTGGAAAAGGAATTGTTGTTTTTGATGGTAACACCCAAGAAGGGGGTGAATTGGGTGTTGTAAGAATTTTAAGAATTAAAAAAATTTCACTAATAAAGTGCAACTTTAAAGATCTGAAATGATGATATGAATGAAGATAGATTAGAGATGCAGAGGGAGAAAACATACAAGGAATTTATAATAGTTCGGTAATATGCTTACCTCCATTTTCTCGATGATTCTACATCGATATTTAGTTATCTCTTATTTGCATGGGTCAAGTGTAACCAAGATTTTATAACTCCTTTTTAATGGTAAAGGGTAACCTTATAATTTTGTTTTTAATGGTGAAGGGTAACTTGATAATCTTCTTCTTAATAGTGAAGAGTAACTTGACAATTTGTGTAGTAACACAGTTTGAGTCTTTAATGGATTGGATATTTATTAAGCTTACAATTTTTTAGTATTTTCTCACTAGGATAATAATTTAAGACAGAAAGAATATATTATTGAGAGAATATTTTTTTCTGTATATACTAATCAGATTCAGGAATGATTAGTTAAAATGCCTTTTGTCTTTGTTCTGCTATCTCTCTCTTTTTTCTAATAGAAAAAATTAAAGTTTTTAAATAATTTTCTCTGCTCTCTTAATGGCTCTCTGATACTTCATTTAATGTTGTCTTTAATGCTTATAGATATGACCATTAGAGTTGATTTTTTAGTATATATCTATACCTTTGAGTAATGTATCAATACTTTAATACTTTGAGCTTTTAAGTATCAATTTATAATCGTGGTGTATCGATATCTTTGCTATGTTGATCCTTCTGCCTGAGTTTGAAAATTTTCTTCTTAAGAATGTATCGTTACACTACTTTTAACAAGTGTATTGATACATATTTTTCTTATAAAAGTTTCGTATCGATGTGTAATATCTTTTATATTGATATAAAGTTACGATATGTACTTTTTGATCTTGGTTTTTAGAATGTATCGATACATTTGTATAGGGTATTAACACCTTTGCTTTTCAGTCTTCATAGTATCGATCTAGCTTTAGTCTTGTAATGATATCTTCTACTTTTCAGAGGCTTCAAGTTTTTTCTTTAAAAAAGTGGTCGATAGAATGTATTGATATTTTAATTTAGAGTATCGATACCTCAGTTTTGTATTTCTTTTAGTCTTGATCTTCTGTGATTTTGACTTTGACATGTTTTGACTTTGACTTTTAACTGCAAACTTTTTGACCTTAGTGGCTTGTATCGATCTATTTATGATGGAGTATCAATATTCTTCATAGTACTAATGTTTTTTTTGCTTGGTATCGATCTTTAGTCTTCTTGAATTTTGTCTTTGACATAATATATCGATACTTTTATTATGTGTATTGATACTTTGTTGCTTTTTTAGCTACGTATCGATTTTTTTGGCTTTCTACATTGATCTTTTGATCTGTATTTAATTTCTTTCATAGATTGTATTGATATATAGTTAAAATGTATTGATACTTCTTTGTTTATATAACCGGGTATCAATCTATTTATCTACAAAGAATACCTTTCTCAACCTGAGTGGTTAGCAAACATTTATATCATTGCCATCATTAAAAACTAACTAGCAAGCACTTTTTTTAGTCATCATCAAAAACTTGTAGGCAACAGAAATTTGACTACTTGACTGACACACAATCCTACATCGAACATTCCTCTTTTACTAGGTTCAATGCCAAGTCTACCTTCGGTCTAGTCGTGGCCATTTGGGCCAATTTTTCATTGGTTTTAGAATATTTCTCCTTTGCTATCCAGTTTTTTAACTTTTATGTTCTTAGCTTAAGTTCTCTCTTATATGACCTTGAATTTGCCTTAAATTTATTTCTACAGAATCTAAACAAACGTCTTGTTAATTAAATTTCTTGATAAATAAAAATTTAGCTCAAAAGCTTAGGTGTGCAAATGGTATCTCATGAATTTTTTTTTTAAAATTTAATTAACTTCATCCAAAACCTCTTAAAACACTTAATAAACATCAATATGATTTTATTCAACTAATAATAGTACTCAAACATGCATTTTTGACCAAAATACTTCTAGTTCAAAAAATGGGTATTACAATCTATCGCTTTTAAAAAACTTTTGTACTCAAAATTTGACGCACTCTAGTACTCGAAGAAAATAAAGATCATGCTCATAACATTCATTCATTCACTAATTATTCTAAGAAAGAAAATTCATTACACAATACAATTTTTCCCTTTGATAATAAAATATATATATTTTAAAATACCTTACTTATTGTTTATTATTAGGAGAATAATACTATAATTCTAAGGTTCTACCTCTATTGAAATATAGGAAGAATCTAAATTTCAACTTATCAAAGACTTTATGAAGCCTAGCATTGTTTCTCTTACTTTTTCTCATTTCAAGTAACACCGTTTCCCCAAAACAATTCAATACTTAGTTCTACAACTTTTATGACACTTAGTGAACAAATTAAACCTCAACTCACTTATTGTTCACTTGATTTTTAAATCAAATCAAATCAAAATTAATAAAAACCATTTAAAAACTATACTGTATACTAATCTAACTGTCATACCTCGAGTCAAATCTTATATGTAACAACTGTTGTGTATTCTCGTATTATAATCCTGTGAGCTAAAATTGTAATACGAGAGTCTATAAGACTCTAAGTATCATCGTTTTTAATCCATTAAAACATTCATAAAAAATTTTTTCTTTTAAGTTCAAATACAAAAAATATCTCAAAATCATTTAAAATTTTGGATAAAGTCTTTAAAACAATAAATTCATCATTTAAATATCATACAGTATCCAGTAGACTACATAAAGAAAATGAGTAGAGTTTATCTATTTATTGGAGACAAGCTAGTCCGTTAAACTTTCTTCTCGCCACAAACTCTCTCTCTAATATATCTAACCTTGAAGGAGAAAAAGTGAGAAAGTGAGCATACTAACATATACTGAGTCAGTAAATTATTAAATAAATAAAATATTTAGTTGCTAAATTATTTATTTTATAAAATCTCATTTTATATTCATACATACTTTCAAATTATTTATTTATAAATCTCTTGTTCATTTATTGGGCTTGGAAGTTCTTTAAAATAAATAAATCATTGGGTTACTTATCATTTCTGGAGCTGTACCTTGGCTAAGATATGCTTTAAGACCATAATAAGATTTCTTTTAATAAGATTATTTTATTTATCAAAATATTTTATATACAAGTTAAAAAAGAATTTATCTTAAAATATTACCCATTTCACTAATGCTAGCTACAAATAGTCATATGGTGATAATCATGACTATCCTCGCATCAATCCGTCAATTTTATATATCTCGTTAATTTTATAGAAATCAACTTTGCTGATCATTTAGGTAATGTCTTATCATAGACTACTTAAAAATAAATCTACTTGGCAGATCATTTAGGCGATCAATAACACTTAAGCTACTTAGAATACTGAACCTTACTCATCTCTTATGGCTTTTTATTATAAGCTACATAAATTCGCACTCATCTAGGTGATTTTTTATGGATACAACCATAGCTACTAATCATAGAATCTACTGACTTTATCATCACCAAAGCAATTAATGACAAACCAAATATTAGGATTTATTTATAAATAGTTCATCAAAAGTTGAGCCATATAAAAAATTATCAATAATGGACAACTATAAGGATTTATCATTTCAATACCATATTTGACCTCTAGACACAAACATATATCAAACAAACCGCAGGCTAAACATAAAAAAACATATATAAAGTAAGCATCCTAAACATTTTTTTAAAATATATTAGTAAAATAATAATAGTAATAAAATTATTTTTTGATGCATAAAACAAATAAGTTTTATAAACATATTGAAGTAATGAAAATATTTTAGAAAATAAGTCCACTCACAGAATAAGCAGGTTAAACATTCCCTTTTTACCTTTTGCATCTAAAAAGCTCGTCGCTTAGTTCTTGAAATCTCATAATTATAACAATGCCGTCATTCTTATATCCTCAATTGAAACTAATGTAACCTATATGTGTTGACCATATTTATTACACTCAATTTCCTAGTCAAATAAAGCTTATTAAGATTATGCTCATTTTCAGTCATTTATATGATTTCTACTAAATAAAATTGCATAGCCATTTCTATATGATCACAATTATTTCTTAAGTGTATCAACATGTAAACTTAACTCTCTAACTCGTTCATTCTGAAATAAACAGTATTTGTGTATGGTACTTATTATTTGATTTTTATAAAAATATCAATTTAAGCTATTTTAGCTTTTATTTCAATATTATCTTGTTCAATTCTTTAAATTTATACTTAATTTGTCAAAATAAAGTCTGATTCCTCAAATTTTCTAAATGTACAGTAAATCCTAGGTTTCTAATTCAATTAAATTATAAATTCATACTCAAAATATGTTAAAAAACTTGCCTAAAAATTGTTTAGAGCTTAAAGAAGTCTATTCCTTCGCCTATTTCAAAAATTCCTAATTTGTACCCAACCCTAGCTTTTGTTCTTGATGGATTTCTTAGCCTAATCTCTAAAATGAAGCTTGTAGAATATAGAGAGTACTGTGATTTTGTTAAAAAAAAAAAAGATTTTAATCGATTCAAAATTAAGAAATTAAGAGAAGAAAGAATTGAAGAAATGGGAGAGGGGAAGAAATTCACAAGCCAAGGAAAAAAAGAAGAAGAAAATGATCATTCCCTTCCTTGTTTGGCATATTTATAATACCTAATAAAAATACCAAAATTTTCTTAAGGATAAGAAATAATAAAGAATCTAAAAAGGGGCAAAAGACATTTCAAGAGACAAAAACAAGCAACTAGAGTTATTTTGCACTTGAGGAAGGAATTCGATGACTTGATTGGTACACAGTTTGCTGTCAGACATCCTCATCCAACCAGGTTCAGTGCTAGGTCTAACACCGATCTAGTGGTGGCCATTTAGGCTATTTCTCCCAAATTGTCTAGTTTTTTAACTTATATATTCTTGATTTTGATTCTCTTTTATATGACCTTGAATTTTTTTCATATTAATTTATATAAAATTTAGTAAAAGTAAATGGCTCGTTAATTAAATTTTTTGATTAACGAGAATTTACTCAAAAGCTCAAGTGTGCAAATAGTGCCTCATAATTTTTTTTTTTTTTAAATTTAGTAAAAATAAATGGCTCATCAATTAATTTTTTTGATTAACGAGAATTTACTCAAAAGCTCAAGTGTGCAAATAGTGTCTCATAGTTTTTTTTTTTTAAAATTTAGTCAACTTTATTCAAAACCTCTTAAAATACCTAATAAACATCTATATAATTTTATTTAATCAATAATAACACCTGAACATATATTTTTTAGAATAACAAATATACCTATTTAGAATAAAATTTATGTTTTATTATAAATTTATCAATCTTATACTTTGAAAGAATGGAGTAGGGTGAAATTTATAGGAATTTGAAATTTAGGGTGCCAGTCTGAATTCGAAAATTCGGTACTCAAAAAATTGGATCCTTATTTAATTATAATTGAATTTGGTCATAAACCTTAGATCCAATTTTAAATAGGAATAAATTCAGTCTTAGTTTATCGGGTACCGATTTTTATTCGATACCTGATTTTTATTATATATAAATAAAATTATCTTTTGTTTTACCTTATTTTCCTAAAACCTTTGTTTTCTTTTGACACTCGACTCTTGAAAGAACTTATAAGAGCTAATCTTAGAAATAAAGATTTGGACAAACTTTTAACTATATTAGGCTTTGTGTCCTAGACATCATTCCTTTTGAAAAAGGTAGAAAATATCGAAGAATCCCTTAATTTCATGGTCTTTGTGAATGCATTTGAGCAAGAACTAGTCTGTGCGAACAACACAGCTGACATTGTTGATATTGAGACACTGAAGAGATCTTTTAGGATTAGACAATGGATACTTTATAAGTGAAGTGATCATAATCAAAAGGAATCTAACTTTGAATAACTTGTTAAGGTTATATCTCTAACCTTTTTTCCCCTTCTTTTTGCTTCTAAGTGTGTGTGTTTGTTTTAAAGTGGTCTCTACATATATATTTATCTATACAAAATATATTGTTAAGATGTAGAGAACATGCTTGCCAATAGCACACTAATGAGATATTACATTTAATTTTATAGTAGATCAGTTGTTTGATATTTGTAAATTACATGGAAATGGGTTTTATGAGTGGAAAGAGAGACCGATTTCAAACATACAATCAATGTAGCCAATCATGTTATTAAATTTCTAGATAGTTAAAAATACAAAAAGATAATTTTTTTATAACTGAACTCAAATATTAGAATTTGACTCTATGGATTTAGGCTAAGTTATAGGCACGAAATGCATAAGTTTGATAAAATTAGTAATTAGAATAAATATAACTTGAATGTGTTGTCCTTTTTTTCTTTATAAATTGTCAAAAGTTGATCTGTTTGATGATTAAAGGATTTGTTTTTGGCTTACATAAAATTTAGACAATTGGTAGTTAAGGGCCCATTCGGTACCATTTCCGTTTCCCCCTTTTCCTTTCCTTTTTTATTTTTTTCATTTCATTTTTTGAAATGGACTAAGTACCTGTTTGTTTAATGCTTTTGAAAAAAGATTTGTAAAACAGAGAAAATAATTATGACAACCTTTTTAAAATAAAAAGGAAAATACAACTATATTTAATGCTTTTGTCTTAAACATTTAAGGCTAATCTAATTAATTTATGTGCTCAAAATATTAACTATTACATGATATTTAGTAACTGATTTTATTGAAACTCAATTATTTATCTCTATTAGATGCATTTTACAATTCACATTTTGCAATACAACTTTAAAAATTGTTATTGGATACATTCTTAAAATCTAAAACATGAAACTAAAAAACACCATTTTCATTTTTTTTTAATAAAACAACAATTGAAAAACAATATCAAAAGTACCATTAGGACCTAGAGTATTTTAGTTTCAAATTTCAAAATTGGAATCCTCCTTAAATTGCCTTAATTGAGGTTGTGAGACTACAATCATTACTCTTCCTTTGTTAAGAATGAGTATTTTATTGTTTGAAACAATAACTGACTTTATTGTTTCTATGTTTTTGATAGAAGTGATTGCTATATAGTGTTTTTTTAGTAGGAATTCTCTTTAGAAACATCTCTCCCTAAAGAAATTACTCGTGGATGTCCAAATTGTTGTAACTCTTTGAAGGTTGGCTTTTATTTATTATACTATACTTTTTGTTTCAATTGCATGATTATTTACGTTTTAAAATTTTGCAGTCTAATTTTTTTTTGATATTTTTATTTTCATGAAACAACTATTGAAAACTCAAAGTAGGTGATAACAAGGTGGTGTCTTAAAGATGCAAAAACAAATGTCTTTAGATTTTTTACATGAATGATTTAGTCACTCCATTAATTACATTAGTTGAATGGTTATATGAGTTAAATATAAGTTGTTGTTACTGTTATCAAAAATAAACTTTTGTTGACTCTACTATCATCTTATCAAAAAATAGTTTATTGTGATGGAAGTACATGCAGAAGTTGAAATTATATGCTAATTTTTGCAACATTATTGATATTAAAATGATTATGAATTAGCATCATCGTATTTATTCTCTTGATTAACTATTTATACTTTATTATGATTTAGAATGTATTAATTAATAATGGGTGATTTCTTTTCCTAAATAATTTAATAATTTTCTTATTAATTTCCTAGGTTTTCTACTAATATCTATTTATTTTGAATTTTCATTATAGATTGCATTGCATAGAAAAGAGATATGAAAGGTAGGCAACAGCAAAAAGTTCAATAATTAACCTAGAGGAAACCCTTGAACAATCACGCTGTACTTCTTCTATGCTAGCGTTGAAACACGAAAAGGTTGAAAGAATGCTTTTTAGAAATGAGAGAACTTTAGAATTTCAACTTCCAATGATAATGGCTTGTGTGTTATATGTAATTATTATTGTAGTTCATATTATTACTCAAGTGTAACTGAAACCAGTAGCTTGTCCAATCATCTAAATAGGTGTAAGAAATTTTGGCATAATGTGGTTGATAGAAAACAAAAGACATTGGCATTCAAGAGTTCTGAGAGGGGGAAGTTCAAACTAATTAATGAGTTGGACCTTTAAGTAAGAAGAAAATAGAGAGGCACTTACTAAGTACTTAATTTTAAATGAGTTACGATTGAATTATGTTGAACATAAAGGTTTTAAGTTGTTTATTTTTGTGTTACAGCTTAAATTTAATATCCCTTTGCGAATTACTGTTGCTAGAGATTGTTTTTAATTATATTAAACTGTGAAAAAAATTAAAATAATATATTAGAAAACTTAAGTTAAGGATTAGTCTTACTGCTGATTGTTGGATATCTTGTCAAAATTTAAATTACATGTGTTTAACTGTACATTTTATTGATAATGATTGAAAATTACATAAAAGAATTTTGAATTTTTGTTCAATTTCTACCCACGTAAGGATTGTAATTGGTAAGATAGTTAAGAAGTATTTGCTTGAATGGGGTATTAAAAATGTTTTGACCATAACTTTAGATAATGCTAGTTCCAATGATGTTGGCATTTTTTATTTGAAGGAGAGATTTGAAAATTAGAATTCAACACTTTTAAATGGTGATTTGCTTTATATGAGATGTTGTATATATTTGATGAGTCTAATTATTAAAGAGAGGTTAAAAGAACTTGATATGTCAGTTTGTAAAATTTGTAATGTTGTACATCTTATAAGTTCATCTTTATCTAAGTTATAAAGGTTTAAAGAAGTTATGAGTCAATAAAAAATTAAATGCAAAAACTTGTTATATTTAGATGTTGAAATTAGGTAGAATTCAACGTACTTAATGCTAGAAATAGCATTAAACTTTGAATAAATATTTATTTTCTTGAATATTAAGATGCTAAATATGTTGAGGAGTTATCGAAGGAAAATAAATTGGGGCATTGACTAATAGTGATTAGGAAAAGGCACGATCTTTATTGCCTTTCTTGAAAATATTTTATAAGGCCACATTGCTTGTTTTCAGTTTTTTTGTATGTCACAAATAACATTTACATGAAAAAAAATATTAGAACTTAGTTTACAGCTTAAGAAGCATTATCAATCTACTAATGGTAATGTTAATTTCATGGCTGTTAGTATATTGAAAACATTTGAGAAATATTTTGCAAACATTAATAATTGTAATATCTTGTTATTTATTGCACCTATTCTTAATCCTCAACATAAGTTGAGATATGTGAATTAGATGATTGATAAAAGTTTTGATGTAGAGAAAGTCGACATGCTAAAAAATAAGGTGAGGACTATTTTATAGTCTTTATAAGTTATATGACATTAAATATCTTAATCCTAATTTACAAACACAATGTGGTAGATCATCTCAAATGTCAAGTAGTACGAGGGGGCGTGATGGTGGTGATATGCAAATTAGTTTTAGGTGTACGTCAGTTGAGGAATATGCTAAACTAATATTATGGGATGATGCATCTTTTAAAATAGAAATTGATAAGTACTTTAAGGATGGGCTTCATGTGAGGGATAGAGATGAATTTTTTTTTGATATTTTAAATTAGTGAAAAGTTAATAGTTGTCAATATTAAGTGTTATCTTTAATTGCAAAATATGTATTAGCTATGCCTATATTCATAGTTGCATTCAAGTTAATGTTTAGTATAAGGGGTAGTGTTTTGGATTATTTTAAGAGCTCTTTAGTTTTAAATATAGTGGATACTCATGTTTGTGCTCGTGATTGCCTATGATCATCTAACATATGTATTGATTTAAATATTAAAAAGTTGTTCCAAGAAATTGATACCGTGATTGAAGGTAATTTTTTTTTATATATCATACAAAATACTTTATATATTTTCTATTGATTTTGATGAACTTTTAAAATTTATTATGTTAGGGATGCAAAATATAACTGTGGATCGAACACTTGTCATTAACAATTGATATTTTATGGTAGATGTGGGTTTTCTTCGAAGTTTTGATTATAATTTTTAGTAATAGTTATGCAATGGTTACTAATATTAATATTATATGTAATTAGTAAGATTATTTTTATTATAATTAATTTCTTCTTTCCTTTTTTAGGGTAGTAATAACTTGTGGCTTGTGAAGATGATGAATTTATAAATTTGAAACTTTTGGAGGTAAATCGAGAATGGAGTTGCAAGTTAAAATTTTAGAGCTTTTCTTTTTAGTTGCCTGAAATTAAGGATGATGAATTATGGATTATTTAATTTTGGATTAGTTTGTATTAATGATGACAATTTATTATTTTGTGAGAATATGTTTAATTAGTTATTATTTAGATTGGTTCTTAATTCTTTTTGTTTATATAATTATATTATGAGGAGATGTTTAATTGCTATGCTTATATATATTTTTTCTTGTTTGGTTATTTGAAATTGAAAATTATATTAATTATTTAATTTTAAATTTATATATATTTATGAAGATAATTTTATTGTTTAATTGGTTATTATTTAGATTTGGATATTTATTTATTTTGTATAGTTATTCATATTTTTAAAGTCATCGTTGTAGTTTTAAAATTTTTGGATGAAAATGTTAGATTTTTTAAATTTATTTAAAAATGGGGACTAAATTATAAGAATTAAAAATTTTTTATTTTTATTTTAAAATTTTAATTATAAAACCAATACCTGATTTGAATTGGGTACCAATCCGTTTTAAATAGAAAATCGAAAAATCGATTTTCTATTAATTTTAAATCTAATTTTAACGGGATCGGATACTAATTCGCAAAAAAAAAAAAAGGGTAGGGACCAAATCTAGTTTTATCCCTACTCAAAGCAAATAGAACCCATATTTCGAATAACCCATAGAATTCGTAAGAGTCCGCAAATTATACTTAAAAAGTATAAGCCAACCATTGTCAAAAGTCAAAAGAAAAGCCTTAACGATAGCCTGAGTTTTCGCCAATACTGCTGTGATTGCTAGACAAATGAGAAAAGGCTCTTCAAATATTATGATCATTATCTCAAAAACTCCTGCTCTCATTGGAAGCTCAAGGTTCCCTTGGGAGAGACAATCCATGTTCACTTTCATCCATTGTAACAAAGGAGGAAGCTAAAAAACTTGACAAATTCTAGGAGTTCGTTAATACCTTGGAGGGATACCAATTAACCAAGGCAAAGCTAGATCATCGCGAGAACAAACTCTGCGTAGTCAAAAGAAACTAAACAACCGGATTCAGGGACGTATCTAAAAATTTATTTTTGGATGGATTAAATTTTATTCTAATATCATTCTATAAATTTAAATAACACAAAAAACACCTAAAAATATTTATAATGAACATTTTATTTATCAAAAAGTATGATTTCTTTTTTTTTTTTCGAAAAAAGAAAAAACTTCCTTACTCAAACCAGAGAACATAACGAAGTAATATCAGAGGGAACATCCTCCACCAAGATCATCACATCATTACAACCAATTACAAACTCAGGTAAATTATGAGCTTTTCACACATATTGCACTGCGCCATCCTCACACTTTTTTAAACGCTTTTGAATATCTGTAATCACCCAGAATATATCTGTCATGCTACTCAACCTACCATTAACCATCTTAACAACATTCATCGAATATCTAGGTTTCCAATTCATTTTATTTTATATCATATATTACTTTGCATATTTCACTCAAGTCTCTTTATTTTCTTTAATTACACTCTGAATTAATAGTCCACAGCAGATTTGATTTTCTTGGTTTTTTGAAAGATAGAAATAATTTCATTAATAAACAACATCATGACAGTATGATATAACACTATAATGATACTACAAAACACCACCAAGGGTACAATATAGATTCCTAAGGACTCGTTTGGTATGATGTACTGAACTGTATTAAAAAAGATAGAACATTCTAATGGATTATATTGTAGCGTATTAAATTTAATACAGTACTATGTTTGATGCTGTATTATATTATAAAAATTTAGATATATTAAATAATATTATTTTATAATAATTATTTAATTAATAATTAAGTCAAATACTGTCATTATCACCAACAACCATATGTCTCTGATCTCCATCATCGATTAGATTATTATTGGTATCTTTTAAATCTTAGTTAAGTGCTCTATTTAATACTGTAATTATCATTAATGTTAAACAGACAGACCATTCACCATAGATCTAAAGTGCATTTTTGATCATCAAAGATTTGACCGTCATTTGCCAAAAAAAATGGCACATATGTGCTGACAATTTTTATATAATTACAGGAAAAGATCATTCAAAAAATATTTTTACGGACCGAAAGGAAGTCATTGGCCAACAGACAGACGATAGAAATAATTTTCTGTTAGAGGTGGATTGGGACTGACAACGACGGTAGTGGGATATCGGCAATGAATACGTCACTCACTATACATTCTATTTGACTTAGTAATAATAATAATAAAATTTATTTTAATAATTAATTCATATAAAATATTAAATTTAATTTATAAAAATAGTAAATTAGTGCTATGAGGGCTAGATCCGGTCCAGGGAGTGCAGGTTTCCAAAATTTAGAGTAAATTTCGTTAATTTTGAAATTAATGCATTCCAATCCATTTCAAATTTGTAATAGACACTGCAGTAGTAAAAAAAGTTTAACTGGACCCACCTACCACTTAGTGCAGCCCTAAAAGATCTAATACAACAAAGAGGGGAAACAAATGAACGGGAAGAAGGGATATAAGCCACCAGAGTGGGAGATGATCTCCGTCTCACGTAGAAAGAAGGAGAAGATTGATTGCTTGGCCGTAAAAAGAGAGAAGGAACGAGACCGTTCAAGAAAAACACTATAGATAGAGTTCGAGTCTAGAGTCTTGGTTTAGTTTCATATATTAATTCTTTTCTTTATTACAAATTAAATAAAATTATGCCCGTCCTCTTCTCTTCTTGTTTGACCCAAAACCCTACTGCCGTTGCTTCTTTTTTTACCTCTCTGTAAATTTTCTGAGAAAATACAAGCCCTCAAAAAGGCCACAGATTCGTTTTGGCTGGAGAATGTACCAGCCGATGTAGCTTGTTTCTTTTGTTGGTTCTATTGAAGTTCTTTTTCTATGAAAAAAATGGTATTTATTTTATCATTTCTATTACTTATATCTTTTGAGAGAGAACATTTTTATTACTTCTTTTAACAATAATTGATTTTGAGTTAACCACAATTAGGATTTTTTTGGTAGCATGTAAATTGTATTATATTAAATATAGCATGTAAATGAAAATTTACCTTTCATATGGTATTTGTGATGTCTTTATTTAATAATGATTAATGAATACTCTTTGTATTTTATATATAAATTAAATAACAATAAAATATTGGAAGAAATCGAATGTAAAAATCTTGTTTACAAGGTTCAATTAAAAAAAAATAAATAAATAATGGGATAAAGCACAAGCACATTGTTTTAATTCAAAAATAAATAACTTAAAAATTAATTCAAATCCATTATATCTCAGATATTTTGGCAATATCATTATCAAATCCATTGTTATTTTGATAATCTGATTCAGTATAATAATTCAAGTTATAGAGTAATTTTGCCATAGACATAAAAGATAAAAAAGAAGGATGGGTCAATTTTGATAAAATTAAACATATTTATAAGGTTATGTTCTTTCCTCAAATATTTCTACCATTTAGAGAACAAACTATTAACTAAAATTAATGGATACCCCAAAATTTGTATTTAAAAATTACTTTAAATTATTTAGTTTATGTTTTTTCATCATAATTGTGGTTAAAATTTTTAGAAGATAGAGTTTTTATTAGTAAATATGACTTGGCCCAATAATTTTAGTGTAATCTTGATAATTTTAATAATACAGTAATTGGTTGAATGCGATGTAATATTAATTTTATATTTTAATATTTTATATTGTAATATTTGTATTACATAAACCATGTTATTTCATATTTTTATACTGTATGATTTTCTTTTTAATTTTGAAATCAAATACATGACATATTTATTTTAAGGGTTATTATCACGTCACATCGATAAGTTTTGCTATATATTTCGTAAATTGAATAATGATTAAAAATAGTCATTTACCTTCGTGATTTCTTAAAATTATCCTTTTTAATTTTCTTTACACCCTTATGTATAATAATAAGATTTTATATAGTTATTTATTTATTATCTAATATTAAAATATATATTTAATAACTATTATAAAAAAAATAAATATTTGAAAATATGATTTTATTATTAGATTATATTTAATTATCCTTTTAAAAAAATTATATTTAATTATGAGAAAAAGATAATCATGTAGTAAAAATAAAAATAATAAATTTTTTGGGTTATGGAAATAAAATGATATTGTAAATTTTTTTAATTATTAAATTAAATACAATTAATAGGTTCATGATGAACAGCCAACCCACAAACCAACTCCACTTTTGAAAATATAAAATTTATGCAAGTGACAACTACAACTCAAAATTAAAAAGCAGTAAGTTCTTACAGAAACAAAAATGTCGACTTCTACTACTTGTATCCTAGCAGTGCTGCCATGAATGACATGACATTCTTAAATATTAGTATAAAAATAAAAATTTTGACATCTGCTTTTTGTATCTTAGCATGAATGGTATGACATTGTTAAATATTAGTATAAAAACAAAAATGTTGACGGCTGCTTTTTATATCTTAGCAGCGTTACCATGGATGATATGACATTGTTAAATATTAGTATAAAAATGAAAATGTTGACGTCTGCTTTTTGTATCTTTTCGTGAATGAAATGACATTGATGAAAAATTGATCTTTGTCTTTAGGTCTTACAATAGTCATTTAAATATTAATATACAAACGAAAATGTTGACTTCTGCTTTTGAATCATTAGTATGAACCTATATAAATGATAAGAGAGTATCAGAACGAGAGGAGAAAAACTTTCGTTTAGAGTTTTGAAACCATGTCTACATTCTTGGGAACGGCCTCTTCATCATCATCGCAAGAAAAGCCACCTGCTGGGAAGAATGAAAGTAGGGTTCAAGAATCTACCTCAGAAGACACGACTGCTGAATCGGCTCCTGAAAGAAACGCTAAGGAATGTCTGTATAATCGTCAAAAAGATAGCTCATCGGAAAATGTTCATAGAGTCGATAGGCTGCCATCTCCTCAGGATATTTTCGGAATACCAAAATGATTTCTTTGTAAGAACAAATATTTGAATTCGGGCTGTTCTTTTCCCTTTTCTTGTCGTTTTCTTATTATTATTGAAGATAATATAAAATCATTTCTATAATTGCTGTTCAATTTGTTTAAAAATTTAGAAAGCTTTCAATCTATCTGCCAATCCCTGGGTTTCCAATCCATTTTGTTTTGTTTCATACATTATTACTTTGCAGATCCCTTTATTTTACTGCACCCTAAACTAATAATCCACGATTTGTTATCAACCAATATTTTATGATCATTTTTTATCCTAAGATAATCCTTGTAAGTATGCTATATGATTGTCATTAAATTGCATTTTTAATTAAAAAAAAATAAGACTAATTTTATATTTGTTCTCATGCTGTTATATTGTTGAGACTATTGGTATAATTCAAATACCAATAAAGGTGTCTAATCCCTTTGAGCTCGAGTTTGTTGGCCTATATATTTCTAGAGAAAAATATTTATCCTGGAGCCTTGATATTAAACTCTTCCATGAAGCTTAAGATATAGGAGATACGATAAAAGCTACAAATAATGCATCCTTGCAAGATCGCTGCCAAGTGTTAATCTTTCTCTGCCTCCATCTTCATTAATCCTTTAAGCAAATGCCTTCTTCCACAGCTGTGACAGTCGTGGTTGTGATTGTGAACCAAATAATTATCAACATTAATGTGGAGATTACAATAGAGCCAAGCCATACAATTAGAAGTGGAACTACTCTAAACCATGAAATGAAGCAATAGGTCTTCTGAAAGCACCTGTAAAAGGTGTGGGATGAAAGGTCATTGGGCAAGCATCTACTATAGCCCTTGGCATTTAGTAAACCTTTACCAAGCTTTCATGAATGAAAATGAGAAGAATGTCGAGTGAAACTGCGGCAAATAGAGATGAGAAGACTGACAACTAAATCATTTATGAAAAATATCCATACTAATTAAGATTAATTACTTTAATTTTTAATTGATCAACTAAATCAATGATTGCCCTTGTAGACCTTGTAACCCTTTATGAGGCCAATATAAAATTATCTTTAATTGACCATATGGCCTTTAATAACACCAATTGAGCATATAATTCTTGAAAAACCTAATATAAAATTTGCTCTAATAATTAAGTCTATGATCTTTGTTGAGCCTAGTATCCCCGAGATGGCACACTCTCTTGAAGATACCCTATGCTTGGCATACTTAGAAAAGGCAATATATTAAATTACAATTTTTACTTAGAAAAGATAAATAAATGTCAATTATACTAAATGAATTCGATATTTAATATTCATTAAGAACTGAAGCCAGTGATTTTTCAATCAATTTTACGGTTAGTGAGCTGACTATAACAAATTTGAATTAGTCTCCTTGTTAATTTTAACCGTTCTATTTTAAATATTAAAAAAAAAAAACAAAAAAAAAAAAAAAAAAAAAAAAAAACACACACACACACACACACAATTAATCCCACCCGTGCAGACCTTGGTCCATAGATTCTGGATTTTACCTCAAGTGGTAAACATATGGCTGTTGCTGGACGCAAGGGGCACTTGGCGGTTGTAGACATGAAGAACATGAACCTAATTAAAGAAATCCAGGTATGCTCTGATCCTTCAAAGTTGAACTGCCTCTTTCTGAGGAGCAGCCAATCTTTGGATGAGACTTCTATATCTGTTTACAAACTGGCTGCTGGATCACTTATTATGCCTTAGAAACCTCATTTTATTGTACAAGTTCCTCTCTTTCTATCAGGAAAAAAGTTAGAATTTGAAATGTTATCCTTGGGTTGGCTAACTGAAATTTAATATTTGTTTCCCTACTATTTGCTCGATATCTTAGTTCTATTTTGTATCATTAAGGGAGTGATTATCTTTGTTTGGCCTTCTAGGTTCTAACCAGAAGCTAAACAGGTTAACTAATGGATTGTTGATTCATTCAGGTTAGAGAAACAGTGTGCGATGTGGTCTTCTTGCATAATGAGCTATTTTTTGCTGCTGCCCAGAAAAATTATGTCGCTTTTTTTTTTTTTTTTTTTTTCCTTGGCTTTTTTAAGTCCATATTGGTCTTCAACCATAATTTTTGACTGCTGCTATATCTTTGACTCTTGACGCTTGATCAACTTAATTTGATATCGCTGTCTGATTGTGAAAAAATTCGGTTTCCATCAAGTGTAAAGAAAATTAAAAGAATATGCACAATCAGATTGATTATTTTGTCGCGATTTAGCTTTATCTGTTCCCTCTC
>JAWDEX010000008.1:234705-260266 GCA_035221805.1 Trichilia hirta | reverse complement strand
AGAAAATGATACATATTTTTATAGTAAAGAAAAAGGTAAAATAATAGTAATATTTATGTAGGCTAGGTCAGCTATTAAACAAAAAAAGTTAAAAAAAATAGTAAACACCTGACGAGTTTGTTAAAATTATCCTAATGGTTAGTTTGAAATAATACATATACACATCACTATCAAAATTCGGCGCATTGAGTTAAAATACAAACTTCTCAAATAATTTTAACAGAATGATTTAAAAATTAAACCTTATGTTATTATCACAAATTCGGCACCTCAAGCTTTGTTTATAAAGTATGGATAAAATTTACAGAGGATAAAATCAAATTATGATAACTAAAAAGAAAATAATTGGATATATCATGAATCATATAGAGAAATATATTTGATCAAGATAGAATTTATCCCTTTTATATAATAAGAGTAATATCTTTAAGCCTTTTAATTGAGTATGATTATGAAAATGTATAGTCATGCTGAAAGAAATCAATATATAATATTGATCTCATTTGGTTAAATAATTCTACTTGAGAAATTAAAGAATTATAAAAATTAAACTTTATGAGAGTGACAAATTTCATATCTTGTATTCAATTAAGGTATCAAAGATAAAGGAATTAAATTATATAGTAACATTGGTCACGAATAAAGATAATGTTAAACTATTCATATTCTCGTTATGAATAGTTATGATATATTACTAGATACTATTCATGATTTGTGATACTCAAATTAGATTTTAGTATCATTGTCAACATTACGAGAACTTATTGAGTCATACAAAAGACAAGAATAATGAAAATATAAATTTATAACATAAATTTATTCTAATTCAAAAACTTCTTATGTTATTTTGTGTATTGAATTTTTAATTAGATTTATTATATAAAATTAGGCTAAATATATTAGTTTAAACTTTATATAAAAACTTGGGTCTTAAGAGTAAGGCTATAAAGGCTATTTTATTTTACTAATAGGTTTATTAATTTAGATAAAAATGACCCATGGAAAAACCCTAAAGCAGTAATATATAAAGACATATTATGATGTCTTTGTTAGTGTATGCCTAGGGTTAAAAACTTATAAGTTCCTTTGCAAAAGAAACACACAAGCAAATGAGCTATACAAAAAAAAAAAAAAAAAAAAAAAAAAAAAAAAAACATACAAAAAAGAAACTAAAGGAGCTAGCACTCTAAGATCATTCTTTTCCCGATTGTGTGGATACTGTAGAGGTATAGATTCGAGAATTTGTGTTTTGTAGTTCATTAATTCATCTACACACATAAGATATAAATTATGAATTCATCTAATAGTCAAAAATGCTAGAATTATCACATAAATCCTTGGTTTAAAATAGAATTTTTTTTATTTTTAATGTGCATGTGTTTCGATTTTCACCAGTGGTATCAGAGCCACTTGCAAAAAGCCTAGTCTTTTTTATATTTTGTTTTGATTTAATCTGGTATGAAATCATTTACACGCATAAGTTGGATTTGTGATTATTATTTTTATGAGATATCATTCTGATTAATTTATAATTAACAAATGTTGATTGGTTTAATTTGATCTGAATGTTATATGAATATATTAAATGCAATTGAATTGGTTTGTTTAGAATATGATTAATTTGATTAGGATTAAATCTAGTTGTGTCATTTAAATCGTGGTCGGTTAATATGATTAAACAATTGTTTACATCGCAAAATCATGAATTTGTTTAATATGATTGACTGTAATTAAATGCGGCAGAAGGTAAATCTGTTTATCTTTTCAAGGGCTCCTCTTTTAATCCCTAGCAAGGGCAGTGCCTTTTGACCTTGCTTGCTAATAGACTAGCGAGACCATGGTAAAAGTGGGGTTTACATTTTTCTAAGGTTATAATCTTACCTTTATTTATAATTTGATGATAACATAATTTCATAATTTATAAATATATGTTTTGTTTGTGCATGGTGTATAGTTATAGCCTAAATGACCAATGTAAATGGATCGATTTATGTTTATATTTATAATACGGCTTGTGTGCCATGCTTTTTTTCTAATAATCTCCAAATGTATATCATTTTCTTATGTAAGTCCCCTCAAATACAACTTTAGATTTCTTTCGTATTATGTAAATATTATCTTATGTAAATTTGGATATAGAATATCTAGAGATCATAAGGCAAAAGAAATGGAATCCCATATAGATAAATAAGTCATAAAAGACACTTAATGAAACTGTAATTAACTTTATTTAATAAAGTTATTTTTATCCTAGGTTGACTTGTCGATCATCCTATTAGCTTAGGAATATCGATGTAGAATGAGCCATAACTATGTCATGTTTAATTTCTCATATATGTATAACATACATTATATAGGATGATATATGTATGAGATGTAGGATATAGGCTAATATATGTATAAGATGCATGATATAGAATGAGAAATGTATGAGATGCAAGATATAAATATTAAATTAAATTAATTAAATTAATGTATGAGATACATGATTAATGATAAATGGTCAGATCATAATAAAATTAAAAAATTTCTCATTAATAAAATATTAAGTCAAGACCTTTCGATAAATAGTACTCTTTAAGGCCTTGATTAAATGTGTGTATATTTGCCAAAGTAAAATATTATACCAATCTTGGTAAAATGAGATGGGATAATAGTGATATCTAATTGTTAAATGGTTGGTCAGACTTAACTAGATTGTCTTAATAGAATCAAGAACCTAGAGGTATAAAATTGGACTTTAATCTATTAGATAGACGAGAATAAATGTTACTCACCCAAATATTTAAGAATTGCATACCTTATCTTAGGTCAGCTTTGACTAATCAACCAAATTTAATTATTTAGATAGGTAACATTTGTCAATTGCATGGGTGCAATTGACAAATGTTACCTATCTAAATAATTAAATTTGGGTGATTAGTCAAAGTTAACCCAAGATAAGGTAAAATACGAATCTTGACTTACTAAAAATTTCTAATATAGAATTTTTTGAATTAATAGTAAAGCTTATTAATTTGAAAAAAGTAGCAAGAGCATCATTTAATATAAATTTAATTAAATAATTTAATGTGTGATACTTATTTTATTTTGTATAGTTGTTGTAGATTATTATCATGGAATCACATAATATGAGCACATTACCATTACGATCAGGTCTTGTGAATGACAGATTAAATGGGAAAAACTTCTTAAATTGTCACAAAAACTTGAGGATAGTCCTCAAGCAAGAAAAAAAGTTTCATATTCAAAAGTATTATATACCTAAGCCACCTACTAGCAATGCTCCACGGGTTAAAAAAGATGCTTATAGGCAGGATTAAGATAATGCTTTAGACATTAGTTATAATAATACCAGATCATTAGAAGCAACACAAAAAAATACAAGCGTTTGATATGATTAAACACTTTAAAAAATTTTATTAAGGACAGGTATGTCAAAAGAAATTTGATATCACTGAAATCCTATTTCAATGCAGAATGGTTGAAAGAACCTTAGTTGGTGCTCATGTACTTAGAATTATTAGGTATATTGAAAACCTAGGGAGATTGGGCTTTTCTTTAGGCTAAAAGTTGGCCACTAATGCAGAATATGAATAAAATTGATAAGCCTCTTCCTAAATTGCCCAGCATGTTGAGAACAACTAAAGTAAACATAAAGAAGTTTAAGCCCAATAATATATTGATGGTACAAAAGGATAATTTAAAGTAAAGGGCAAGAAGCAAAAGGACAATAAGAATAAGGCTAAATCTAATGCATTTACACTCAAATCTAAAGGTAAATTACCTAAGAAATAGACATGCTTTTTGTGGTCAAACTAAATATTAGAAAAGAAATTATAAAGTCTACTTGAAAGATCTAAAGAAAAAGAGAAGTGAGACTTCTATTTTGGATATTTATGTTATTAAAGTTAATTTATTTACTTCTTTATCACAGATATTAGATACTCAATGTAGTTCTCATATTTATCTTAACTTGTAAAACCTTAAAAAGAGTAAAACATTAGCAAATGGTAAAGTGGAACTACTAGTTAGAAATAGAGTGAAATTTGCTACATTAGCTATAAAAACATATGTTTATCTTTGCCCGCATGACTTGTTTTAAAATTAGAGAATTGTTAGTTTATGCTTTCATTAACCAAAAACATCATTTCAATTTTACAAGATTGGTTATTTATTTATAATAAAGAACAAAGTTTATTCTATTTATTTAAAGGATATATTTTACAGTAATACATATATGATTAACCGACTCTATATTTTAGATCTTGATATACCTGTTTATAACATAAATGCAAAAAGAATTAAATTCAATGATTTAAATCCTACATATCTCAGACACTGTCGCTTGGGCCATATAAATGAAAATCACATTTTCAAGCTCCATATAAATGAATTCTTGAACTTATTTGATTTTGAATCTTTTAAGATATTTGAATTTTGTTTATTAAGTAAGATAACTAAAGCCCTATTCACTGTAGAAAGTGAACGTGCTAATGATTTATTAGTATTTATACATAGTATTGTATATAAAACTTTCAACACAAAAACTAGAGAAAAATTTCAATATTTCATCACATTTACTAATGATTTTAGTAGATATGGTAATGTGTATCTTATGAAATACAAGTCAAAATTCTTTAAAAGGTTTAAAAAATTCACGAGTAAAATACAAAATTAACTTGGTAAAAATATTAAAGTATTTTAATCAAATTGAGGTGGTGAATACTTCAAAATTTGAACACTATCTAAAATAATGTGGAATAATTTCACAACTTACTGTCCCTGCTACACTATAGTGAAATGATATAACTTAGAAAAAAAGATTTTAATTTTATTAAATATGGTTCGTTCTATAATAAAACATGCAGATCTTTCGAATTTTTTTTGAAAACATGCTTTAAAAACAGTTGGCTTTATACTAAATCGTGTTTTATTTAAATTAATTTAAAAGATACCGTATGAAATATAAACTAGTATCTTAGTATATTCTTGAATAAACGAAATTATATTTTTAAAATTTTTTTAATTTAAAAAAATATATTATAGTAAAAAAATATTATATTCTCCAATTATATCTAAAAAAAAAATTTAAATAAATATATTTTTTGACGGTTTTTTCTTTTTCATTGAGAAAATGTGTGGATCCAGAACTTACTGGAAAAACTAAAAGTTCGAGGCCCACGTAGCCCCTATGTTTATCCCGGTCTAGGCCCACAACTTTTAATATCTTAGCTACCTTCTCATCGCTTCTCATGAATCACACAAATCCCTTGTCATTGCAAATTCTACCTTCTCCTCAAGCTACCTTAGCTTTACTAAAAGTCCATGAGACCAAAGGTGACGGCATATTGTCGACATTTTACATATGCCCAATCCCATTTCGCATAAAATTCAAAAACGACATGCAAACGTAAACAAAACGCCACGGGCTGGTGGATGATGAAATAGTCCGCTGAATGTCGTCATTGCTGGCCCCACCATAAAGAGATCTAACCGTTGACAACAATCTAATCTAGCCACAAGAAACGGTTGTCATTTCTTTAGCTTTTTCCGTGAAAGACCGGCGTTACAACGATTTATCTTTTGTGGCCTGAAGCGTCTCCTCCTCTTTGATCGTATCATGACATATTTGTCCTTAAGTTCTTGGTCAGTAAAAGGGCAATATTTAATGGTATTTTAAATTTTAAATTATTTATGTTTTATTTTCGTTTTGAAGGAATTCTGATATGACCAAATTGCCCAACTGAAAAAAAAAAGGTCCAATGAGTACGTTGATTTACTTATAGGTGATTGTTAACAGAATGATTAGAGTCAAAGCAATTTGTTTTCCCTTTTAATAATTAAATATCTGAATTTATTTATTTAAAATAATTAATATTATTTATTTTTAATTTAATAAAATTTAAAAATATTTTTCTATTTAATAAAAAAATAAAATGTTTATACTTTTTGTCTGAATATTAAAAATTTAAAATTTTTAAAATATATTCACAAAAATATCATTACTTAATTAATTTATTTACATCCTCACTCACTCGAATGAAAACCTAACCATTCTTTTTTTATTTTTAAAATGTACTTATTTTTTATTAAAGATGACACAAATTACAAAATTTGATGTAATAAAATATTATTATTATTATTATTTAAATTTATTAAGCTTTCTTATAAATTAAAATATATATATTTATTGTTATATAATATAAGTAATTATAATAAAATTTATAATTTTATTATTTATTTAACATGTAAAATTAAAAGAATAAAAAAATAAAGAATTAGTTTTCAGAATGTTTTATTTAAAAAATAAATAATTTAATATTTATATTGAGATTTTAGATTAAAGAAAAAACAAATTATTGAGATTTACACATTCAAACTTGAATAGAATTCAAATTTTTTTATATATTTAATAAAAAAATAGTGCCTAAATTATATTTTTTTCTTCTTTTAGTTTTAGCATATATTTTAAAGGTGAAACTATTTCAACCGACAAATTTATTTTTTATAGTTATTTTTTAAAATCAAATCATTATCAAAACTTACAATTACCATTTTGATTTACACATTCTCAAAAATTACAAAATGACCTTATAATAGTCTAGTCAAAGAAGAGGCGAGAAAGTAAGAATAAAATGGGGTCAAATAAGTAATTCTATTAAGAAAATAATATGACAACAACAAATTTAATTGTGATTTTAACTAATAAATGTACATTCAACAAAATTAATTAACGAATAATAAATTGGGAGTTCATTATATATATATAAGTAAAAAATTAAATTATATACATTTCTACTTGAATGGAGACATTATTCATATTTAAAAAATTAAAAAATGACACATAATGCGAAATTTGATAAAAATTATTGAAAATAATTTTAATATCCTTGATTCTTTCAAAAACAAGTCAATAGCGTGTTGTTTAGCAGTGCATTAATTTGACCTCTCAGTCGTGCAAGAACAAGATACACTAACGAAGATTAATTATTGGTTAATTATATTAATCATGCCTATTTTGCTAATTACATATATCATTACTGAATAATGTTAGATGTTTCTTCCTAGCAAGCAAGAGCAGGTGCTGCATGAGGATTTGTTCTGGAATTCACGTGAAGTTTTGAAGGAATTGAGTTTGCATATATTTGCAGTAATTAACAACAAATTATCATCCCAAAAAAATGATATAATATTCATATATAATTGATTTCTTACCAGATCCGAGGTTTTAGATTGTTATCCAAATGTCGGATTAAGCATTGTTAAGAAGATGGAAAAAGGGCAATTAGCATTAAATATTAATTAATTCGCATAAGAAAACTTCAACTAGACTGGATCATTAATAATGACAAGGTTCCACCTACCCACCCTGTGGCATAAACAGCTATAGCTATTGTAGCAATGGAGAATTAATTGCTTTTATAAAAAATTGTTTCCTGGCTAAAATGTAGGAAAGTTCTATTTTTTTTTAAATAAAAAGGACACTTAGATGATCCTCAATCAAAATATTTCATTTGAAAAGAAAAATAAAAATGAATACTCTATACATCCCACTTCTGAAATACCAATTTGTTTATAGTCACTGGTAAGTAAAATACCATCAAATTGCTAGATTATACTTTTATAACAGCAAAGAGTGGGCCAAACCAATTGAAACTGAAACCAGAAGCGCTTTTCTACAAAGAACAGCTTATGCGAAAGCAGAAACGAATGTAATAAAAATGAAAAATGGGTATATTCAATATATTGTACTGTGTATATCATTTTCAAGAGTTGTTATTAGCTATCTGTCGCGATTGTGGCCACTCCTTTTCTCAACAGCCCCCACCAATTTCTATAACAAAATAGCCCCACCTCCATTCAACTTTCGAAACTTGAAAATGAAAAATAAATTAAAACGAAAGTAACAAAAAATAAAAAAGAAACATTTAAATTTCCTCTCAAATTTTGGATACAATCTACAAGTTAGAGAATTAGAATTACAAAGCACAAAAATGATCCGTCACAAAATCTTTCGAGAAAAAAAAAAAAAAGAGAGAGAGAAAAACCTACCAATTAAAAAATAAAAATAAAAATCTTGTAATAATAAATTAATTTCACTGTAACTCCTCACACCAGTCGATGTTATTTTTCAGTTGGTGATATCATCGGGTGATCACGTTTTCAGTCTTGGAACCCGATTTTTTCCCAAATTGCATTTCTAACCCGGGTCAGATCCCCTCCTTTCAAAGTCCTCCCCACCCCTTCATGAACCGAAAATGAAACGATCCTCGTCCTCGCCATCTGTCTCGCCAAAAACTCGTGTGGCGGAACCCTAACGCTATCCTCACCGTACACGTCGTCGTCGTCGTCGTCGCTTTCAACTCTACTAATATCCCTATACTTGTCCTTCAAAATCTTTGACCAGTCAGGTATGTTAACCGGCAGCGACAACGGAGTCCCGCCGCTAGAATCGGAGCGCTCGATTTGTTTTTTACTCATCCGAGAATTGGAAACGGCGGGCTTACGGGTGAAATCTGGCGAGTTGTCGGAGTTATTGTAGATGTCAGACTCGTCGAGTTCGAAAGGAGATGATTCCTGCGTCGTTTGCAAATGGGACGAATCGCCGGAGAGGTAACGGTAGCTGGGTCTGGCGTAGTAACTTTTGCTTGTGGCCATTTGTTCGTCACTCCGATTCTTTCTTTTGTTGTCTGTCTTGTGAGTAAGTGAGAAGGCGGGTTTTTGTTTTTGGTATTTGTTTTGGGGTTTGGACTCTCTTTGTAAGAGGCAGAACCCTCGTTGCTTTTATAAAGGTCGGGTTGCAAAGTGGATAAAGGCTGCGTCTCTCGCTTATTTTCGTCTCAGTAACTTCATTTCCGTTAAATTACCAAAGACACCACCAATTTTTGGTCGATAAGCAACTTATTAAGATGATTCATCGACCCTTTTTAAGTCAAGATAAGAATAAATAATTATATTTGTTATTATTTGTCGTAGAGTGATTTTCAATTGAATTTAAATTATTGAAGCTAAGGGTGCATAAAATAAAAATACAACTTAATGTAGAGAAATATAACCCTTCCAAATCCAAAGATTGACAACGACCGAATGGGATTATCCAATTAACTGAAAGTGGAAAAACTCTCCCAATAGTCGCTGGTTTAAAACCTAAAAATAATCAAACGGCTTAATTTTCCTAGAGCGGCTGTATGCCACGTGTTGTCAAATAGTCAAAACGGTAACGTATGGGTTCCGCTAGCAGACAAAATCGTTCTGGAGGGGCAATTTTGGAATACGATTTTGTCCCTTCCGAGAACAAACAGTTCGACGTTTGTCGTGACGCGGAATTAAGAATAAAATAGAGGGAGGGTCACCGTTCACCTGCCCTGGTTGTATAAAAGCGGACGACGTGGTCCCGTTTCAACGATCGAGGATTCGACACGTGTTTTTTTGATGCAAGTCTGCCACGTGGTTACCAATTAATTTGTTCTAAACGGATGGGAGCGATGGCACGTGAAGTGGTTCCCCCACTCAGCTGTAGCGCTTCTCGTTGCCAGCTGGAGCTGGTGCTGCTGTCCTATCAACTGCGACGCCCAAGAAGATCATCAAATAATCCCCCAATCATATCGTTCAGTAAGAAATTGATTTTTTGTCGTTCTCCGGTGGATCCGTGGCGTTTTATGACCAGGAACTTCATGCTTCCCCCGTGAGTTGTAACAGAGTGAGGATTATTATTATTATAAATGAAAAATATATATTGATTCCAACAGGTGGGAGATACTGGGTTTTATGCTGGCTGTTCTAAGAATATAGTAAATGTCTACTTTAGCCTCTATTCTAATAATCTATAATATAATTGGTGTGTTTGTTTTTTTTTTACAGTTAATATAATTGGTGTTAAGACAATTACATGTCAAGGTATTTCTATGTCCTAATATTGTCTAACAAATTGAAAAGGTTCAATTACATAGGGTATAAACATATTCCTGTATTATCAGCTTTAACACAATCAATTCCTTTAAAAGATTCATTATATTTATATGGAGTGGTAGTAATTGCAACTCGTTCATGCAAATGGAGGAAAGGTTGTACCTTGTAGAGGTAGAATTGGTTTGGAGCCAATTGTTTTTTTTAATGTTTTCACACACTCTAAATTTTATTCTACGCACTAATAAAAATAAAAATTAAAAAAAAAATAAATTAGTATAGAGAAGAACTAATTTTTTAATATTTTATTCTCATGTTAAAAGTCTGATTAATTAGATATATAAATAAAAATTTAATGGTAATTAAGAGTGTCATTATCTTGTATTTTTCATAATTAAAAAATTGGTGAGAATTTTGCATTAGATGTGCTATTTACTAAATTTTTATTATAAATATATTTAATTTAAAAATAAATAATTAATTATAATAATAAAAATCAAAAACTAAAAATATGTGACGTATTTTATTCAATGACATTATTACATTTATCTTGCTAAAATAATTAATTTTTTGTTAAAATTATTTTTGAAATTATAGTATTTGAGTTTTGAAAATAAATTTTCAAATATATTTGATAACAGTAATTTAAAGTAAAATTTATATATTTTAAAATTAATATTAAACATATACAAGTTTTTGTCTTGCATTATATCTTAAAAATTGATACATCATAATACCAAATTAAATCTTTTTGTCAAATTTTTTTTTTTTTTGTACATTATAATAAATCCAATCTAACACTAGTCACGTGATCCCAGTTCTATAGTATATTATCGTGATAACATTAATGGGCGTGTGTCTCATCAATATCTCCTAAGCCAGTAATAGATGTTGACATCATTATAAACTACCGACTTGTTTCGATTCCAAATGTAGCCATCACATAAAGTAATAAGAGAGCTGCAATAAAGTACCCCATGAAAATAGTATTCTAAATTTGAAACTGGGGTACTTTATTGCCTTTTGCCTCCAGAATTTGAAACGGTTCTAATATTGAAATAAAAATATTTAAGATGAACATGAAAATGTTTATAAAAACATAAGGAATTTTATCAATCCAGTCAATTACCATTCATAACTATAAATTATTTCCAATAAATTTAATATTTTTCAATTAAAAAATATTTTAAAATAAAATTTTACTAAACGAGTTGTCTTAAACATTTGTTAATCTTTTTATATTTACTATTTATAATAATTTTGAGTATTGAATATAGTAATAAATGATGAATTTCTTAAAAATTATAATTTACTAAATATAAATTTATTAACAAATTCTTTTAAGAACACTTGTTAGCAAAATTTTATTAAATCAATAAGCATTTACAAAATATTTATTTTCATTTAAAGATATATTTTATATATTCAACCCCTTGTTTTTACTTTTGATTTCGTGGACCAGAACTTAAACTATGAATTGTAGAAACTAACCCAAATGTGAAAATGCCAACAGGTATTAATATAAAATCACATTGGTTGGTAATTTGCTCTCAAAAAATTGTACATTTGAAGCAAGTAGAGACTTCATTTCATCTCTCGCTCTCGCTTTGAGTATAGATGACGAGTAATATTTCAATTAATTATGGTTTACGTGATGCTTCTTTTTTTGTTGGATCCAAGTTAATTAATCAAGTTTAACTATTAATCGGGGATTATTTACACAATTCACGTAATTACCATGTGATTAGAGGTTTATTTTCTTGATGTATGTATCGATCACTTATTATTTGACTTTGATCTCTTTTACACGTAAGCATGTGCAATGTCAATAAAATTAATCCATTGACTTTAAGGGTCGGTTTCGGAGTGCTAATTAGTATTTAATTAGTGATAATAAGAGTGTTTGATAATTTTTTGAAAAAAATATTTATTAAAATCAAATTAGTATTTATAATTGTTTTTAGTTTAGCACATGTTGAGGTGATTTTAAGAAATTATTCATGTAATGCTTAATCGGGTAATATTTAGGAAATTTGATGAATTTTTATAATTCTTAAAATATCACTAATTATTTGACAAAATTACACTATCTATTTCATTCATTTTTCTTCGTTACTCTTTTCTCCCCATTTGTAGATAATTTATTTGTAAAATAAAAATATTATTACACACGTGAAAGCAAATAATTATTATTTTTAAAAATATTTATTAAACAAATATTTTATATAAAAATATCATTAATACATAAATATCAACATAAATAAATATTGTTTTTATTTTGTATTATGATTAATTAAAAAATAATGTCTATTTTAGTAATTTAATTGTACAGAAGCTCTTTTAAAAAAATATACCAAACACTTGATTTAACACTTAAATCAAGTTATAAGCACTTTTGATATTTATTAACCAAATGCTAATTTTTTTTTTTTTAATTACTAAAATAAAAAGTGTTAAACACATGAGTGCTGAGTATTTATTTTAACACTTTTTTTAAGCATTCCCAAACAATGTAAGAGGAAAGTATTATGATCACTATGTCCATTCTGGTTTATGAATATTTAAATTTAAATTGGGGATGAACTCTTTAATTTTAAGTTTGATTGAGTAATTTGAAAGAAAATTGAAATCCAATTATTCAAAGGAATTGAACCAATATTATAATTAATATTTACATATTTCCATTTGTATGTATTTATTATTCAAATTAGTGATTCGAAAACAGAACCTATGGTATGACACATATATAGGTTATTTAAATCTAAAAAATTGGATTAAATTATAGAAAATTTTAATAATTTATGTCATAATTTCAATTAAATGGAAAAATTAATTGATATTTTACAATGAAATTATTAAATGAGTAGTGTTAGCATAGTGGCCCGCTGGCCCTACCATCTCTAATTCCTAATAATGAGCTTGGTAACATTGTTTCAAAAAGAAAATAATGGATGGGATATATTAATTAGTTTTGGTTTGTAGTTTCATTTTCATGCCACCAAGGATGATGTTTTGATTCCTTGTGGGTCATAATATTTCATGCATTATAATGGTAGCTAGCTATTGCTAGTGAAAGCCTAATGACTTGTATTCTTAGATAATGACTTGAACAATGAAAGAGGGACCAATACTAAAGCAATTCTAATCCATAAAGTAATAATAATATCAATGAAAATGTTGGTAATCAATATCAACGGTTCTATGTTTTTTTATGGTCCCCTTTCATTCCAAAAGGTTGATGTATGATATTAGATGTGGGGGTAAAGTAGATGCCCAAAATGTATAATGCTCTAAAAATAATAAATCAATAAAAATATAAAGAAATTATTACAATTAATAAAAATAAATGACGTGCATTGTGACAATTAATACTATTATGTTATATTATTTATACCCAATAATTGTATTTCCCTGTTGCTCTGTATTGTATATAGTAAATAATTAGCACACATCGACTGTCCCACACTCACTCGTCGTCAATCGTAATCATTTCACATTTCTTTTTTGTTCTATATGTGGATAATGACCTTGTCAAACTATACCAACTGCGGGACTATCTTAAACAAGTTAGTTGTAACTTGCAAGGTTGAAACTCGTTCGATCGCTCTTGTTTGCATTGTTATTTTTCTACACGCATGATAGCTACATACACTGAGAGAGAGAGAGAGAGAGAGAGAGAAGAGATTATGTTAACGAACGTCTTGTCTTTAGAATAATTATTGAGATTTTTATCTCTATTATTTATTATTTATAATAATTAATAATAAATTCTAATATATTAAAAAATATAAATTATTAATATAAATTTTTTTTATAACAATCATAACAATACTCTTTAACAAACCCCACGTATGTAAATTGGGACTTGAAATTGAGGCTGAGAAGCGTTTTTCCCATCTCCCAACTTCATTATGCGTCAACGCTTAAAATGCCGAGGCATTGAGAGTGAGTTCCGATATTCGGATTGGATGAGTAACATATTTTATACTTCACTCATACTAATATCTCCATTAATTTTCTCACTCTCATTCAATTCGAAAATCATATATATTATGATGATAGAGAATTTGATCCATACAGGGTGAACCTTAAGCAAATTAATATCATTAATTTAAACAGTTTCAATTCATTTATTAAACTCTATCTTCAAAAATATTAAGAAAAATTTTAGAATTGACGTTACCTTTTGATGATTTCTAATTACATTATTGACATTATATGAACATTTTTCTTGAAAAGGATCATTTAAATACATTCATATAATTTCACCAACAATCCATTTTTAAAATTAGAGTTAATATCAATGTGACGTTACCGGCTTTTGAATTATCCACCCTAACCTTTGATGCTACTTTTGTATACGGAAGCATGAAATTTTGGTTTATAGTTTGGAAATATCTATTATATCTTAATTAAATAATACGAATTAATATATATTAATAATTATATATTATAGGCTATCATAATTAAATTAAATCAAAATGCAAGTGATTTAATATTGTTTAAATAATTTAAATTTTTATGTATTTAATTAAGAGTTATATTATATATAAAGATCATAATTTAATTTTATTATATAATAAATTATACAAAAATAAACAGTACGAATTACCTAATATTTGTTAGAATTATGGTCCTTAACGCTAATATAAAAATAATATTATTTTATCATCTTATAAATGAAAAAAAAAATTAAAAATAATATTATTCTATTATCTTATCAATAGAAAAAAATTCAAAAATAATATTATTCTATAGTATTATCAATAAAAAAAAATTATGGTCCTTAATGCTAATATAAAAATAATATTATTTTATCATTTTATCAATAGAAAAAAATTCTGATTTCTGTATTTAATTTTAAAAGATTTATATTTAAAATTCTACAAATTTAAAACAATAATATAGATTCAAGTATTCTTCTGTAACTTTTAACCATGTTTCGGATGATAGACAAAAAAATCTTATAACAAGAAGTTTGAATTATTGAAAAATTCAATTTTATCGATCTCCGTCATGTTATCCCTTCAAACGCCATTTATGCAAGCCCAAGTGCAATGCACCGCAAAGAGCAATGAAACTCGCCCAAAATCACAAACAAAATCGCAATCTTTTTGTGAAACTCAGTTAAAACTTGGGTATCTTTGTCAGAAAAAGAAAAAAAGAATTGAGAGAATTGTTGATCGATGGCTGACCATGGTGGTGGCAATGTCAATCTGGTGCTGATGACGATGTGTTGCTTAGGAGGAGTGCGGCAGCTGAGAAAATAAATTCCAAATTTTTACTCCAATCAAAAATTTTCAATTAAGTTGTTAAATGACAAATTTTAATTGAATCCTTACTTATAAAATATTATTTAAGTTCAAAATATTATTTGAGTTTTTTTGTAAATTTATCTTAATATAAAGTTTACTTGACTTTAGACAAAATTTGCAATAATATTATAATTTAGTTTAAAATAAAAATTTTAAATTTTAAAATTAAAGCTAAATATCAAAATTTAAGATTTCGAACTAATTTTACAATTTATATTAAATTAAGGCCAAAATTAAAATTTTGTTTATGATTTTAAATTTAAAACCGTAGCATATATATATATTTAACAGAATTCCGACTAAAACAACTGTTAAAACCTTAAATGGGCTGTAGATAGGCAAGAAACGTAATTTAAAATTTCTATATAGTTGAGAATGGCAAGACTTTATAGGCCAAATAAAGATGAATGGATTCAAGAATTATTAATTATTATTTTATTGAATACTCTGAACAGCAGGTACTATCAATATTGACAGAGTGTGTGTTTGAGTAGGATTTGTTTTATGTGTGAGTTTTAAGTATTACTTTGACGAAATACCATCGTATATTTGAGAATTCTATTGCCTCCCGCAATTTCCACCATGCGACTTTGCTCTACAGAACAAGCACACTTTATTGGGCTTGGCCTAAAGGCCCAAGTGTAAATGCTCAAATCCATGACTAATTTGTATAATCATAAACGGATACCCAAGTTTTAATTAAAACAATATGTGATATTATTAACAAAATTTTGACAAAATCTAACGGGTTTATTGTATGGACTTCTATGTTACAAGCTAAAATATATGATAATTCATGTGATTTATAATAATTTAGGGGAATAGTAATCAAATTGTCAATTTTGTTAACATAAAATTAATGAAAATTAACAAGATGGATCGATATGAAAAACTTTGCAAACCACGTTCTTATGTATGAGTCCGCCAAAAATATGGGACTTGTATACTATTGCCCTATCATGAATTATTTTATAATTATTTAGAAAAGACATGTTGCAAGCAAAATATTAAAGCAAAGTCAAGGGTCCAATATAAAAGATACATGTTCAAAACTTTTAGTTTATATTTTAAATACTTTTAATATGCAAAAGAATAGTGATGAGGATATAAACTCTTTATATTATAATATACGTTTATTTTTATTAGAATAAGTAAAAAAAAAAAAAAAAAAAGCTATGTCAAATACGTGATAATTATATAACAATAACACAATAATTTGCATAAAAATTTGTATTAAAATTTATATTTTTAATATCATTAAAAGTGGGTATTTTTAAATCAATCCAACTCTTGGCGATTTGGATCTATTTGAAAATTTTTTGAATTAATTTATATATTAATATTTTTTAAACTGCTGTTTATTGTTTTAATTTTGAATTAAATCAATTTGAAATCATAAAATTACAAATTAAATCGCTTAATACTATCTTATAAAAATTTTATTATTATTAATTTATCATCTCAAGTTATATACCTCTACTTCAATCTCTTATATGTTGTAACAACTAAAAAATAAAAATTATTCGAGGAGGAATTAAAACTCTTTCTTAGTATTGAGGAGAGATTATTAATTCATAGCAATCAACTGCTACATTATTAAATTTATAATATAACTAAAATAGCAATTTGCGGTTTAAATTAGATTAATTTGTGATATTTTAACATATTAGATTAATTAAATTGACTTATAATATTCGGATTGTTTTAAAATTTTACCTCGAACCACTCTAAATTACATGTGTCCAACCCTAAATATTGTTATATATGAAAATAAATTTGATATAATAATTAAAAATTAACTTCAAAGTTAAAAGAAATGAGAAAACATGTTTTATATAATGTTTAAAATTTTTGATAGTAGTAATAGTGTTGATTACTTCACACATTGTTATATTATATATACAAATACAAAATAATGTATTATATACATCTTTTTAAATATATATAAAAATGTCATGATTAGCTGAAAAATAACAAAATTTTTCAAGCGGGCATAGGATGATGTTTAATAGCGTTTTCCCTTACACTGGCCACCAAGATTCGAATCAGGGTTGATTTAATAATAATAATAAAAATAATAAAAAAATAAAAAAAGTCATATCAAAATCTAAAATAAATAAAAAAATAAACCATTACAAAAATGAAATTATTTTTACTTAAATATTCTGAATTTTAATATAATTATAAGATTAATTTTTATATTTGTATCTTTGCAAAATATTTAATGCGTTTTCCTTTTATATAAGATGTTAAAAAATTAATATTATA
Source organism: Trichilia hirta (assembly GCA_035221805.1). NCBI lineage: Eukaryota > Viridiplantae > Streptophyta > Magnoliopsida > Sapindales > Meliaceae > Trichilia > Trichilia hirta. Next base: position 242,774 of record JAWDEX010000008.1, on the reverse strand, counting down.
ATTTATTTTGTATAACTTTTTGAATAGAAATGAAGGTTTTAGAAGTAAAAACATTTTTACAAAAAATGATCCTTCGATTGTTAACTAAAATTTTTCTTTTGAATTAATATATTATTTAATTATATTTTGAAATTACTTTTACATTTTATATTACTATAAAGAATATATCAAATAATCTTTATAACAAAAATTTAAAGATTAAAATAAACAATTACTAATAAAAAAATGTGTTTTATGAATGTGTTTTAATTTCCGGATATGATAAGTAAAATAAGGATTTTATATTTTACCGAGGATATGCTAAATTTAAAAAAATAATATTAAGATATTTTTAAGAAGTTAAGAAATTTAGAAAAAAAAAAAAATAAAATTGAGTTATATATATATATATATATAAAAGCAATTTTTTTAATAACAATTAAAAAATAGAAAAAAATTAAGAAGGCCTTTGCCTAATAAAAAAGATGATAAAAACAAAATAAAATCGATTATTAGTGAAGTAATAAAAAATTCCATTCCTCTATAGATATTCAATGTGGCATTTGAATTGATTCTAGCGTGGACATGCCGTGCCAAGGGGCTATTGAGTAAGTCTCATATAGATAGAACCTCAGTGCACAAAAAAGTTACATAGAAATCGAATTAAAAATAAATAAATAAATACATACAATGAGTTTTGAGATATAATAAATGAAAATATTGAGAATCATTGATTAGTTTTGAAATATTATAAATAAATAAATAAATAAAATTTAAAGACACTTAGTAGGACATTTTTTGGATTTTAAAAATAAAATAAATAGAGATTAATTATATTTTAAAATGATCCTCAAATTATACTTTTTTATTTTTTTTACATTAATGAATTAAAAGACATATATAAATAATGCGAAGAGTTTTCATATTACCACATATCCGCTAACAATTTAAGATTTGAAGATGAGTTGTTTTATGTTGACACGAACTCATTCACTTTTGTAAGTGTGGACAAAAAAGCATAAATCAAAATAATCAAAAATCGATTTAATTTGATTATTTTGTTTATAATTTTTAATAAATGATAAATTTAATTTTATTTGGTCAAAAAATCTAACAAAATAAAAAAATTGATTTGAATCAAACTAAAAAGTGAAAAAAAAGGTACATAAAATAGAAAAATAAATTTTATTTAATAATATGTATAAATTAAAATATAAAACTCAAAGTTTTATTTTAAAAAAGATATAAAATTATATAATTTAATCCAAATCAAATTTCATGTAATCCTTGTAAAAATTTATTCAAACTCAGAATTAATTTGGTTTCGTTCGATTAAGTTTAGAATTTTATTTCCAAAAACAAATTTTAATAATTGAAATAAACTTCGGTTAATTTTTAAGACAACTAAACCTGAAACTGTCCGGCGATACATTTTCGTTAATAAATTTAATTTCCAAAATCACCCAAGGAAATCTTTCCTGCTATTCATTCTTGTATGGCCAGAAAAGGTCATTTAATTAATAGTCGTTGCAAAACCCTAGCTATATAATTCCTAATTACACAGAAGTAAAAGCTCTTCACTGTCCATTTCCCAGCCCAAACCCTAACATCTCATCTTCTGGCCGACAAAGAAGGCGAAAATGCCACCAAAGTTTGATCCAACCCAGGTGGTGGATGTTTTTGTTCGGGTCACCGGTGGCGAGGTCGGAGCTGCCAGTTCACTAGCTCCAAAGATCGGCCCACTTGGTCTCTCCCCAAAAAAAATCGGTGAAGACATCGCCAAAGAAACTGCCAAGGATTGGAAGGGACTTCGCGTGACCGTTAAGCTGACCGTACAGAACCGTCAAGCAAAAGTCTCGGTCGTCCCGTCGGCGGCGGCGCTCGTGATTAAGGCGCTAAAGGAGCCTGAAAGAGACAGGAAAAAAACAAAAAACATCAAGCATAACGGCAACATTACTCTTGATGATGTCATCGAGATTGCTAAGGTCATGAGGCCCAGGTCTATGGCTAAGGATCTCAGTGGGACAGTCAAGGAGATTCTAGGAACATGCGTCTCTGTTGGATGTACAGTAGATGGTAAGGATCCCAAGGATTTGCAACAGGAGATTAATGATGGTGATGTGGAGATTCCACTCGATTGAGTTCAACATAGCTGTTTATTTACTTCACTGAGAAGTTGAAAGAGATTTATTGTTGTGTTATTTGGTTTACGTTGGATTTTGGATAAATTTGAGGATTTTTTTGGTTGAGGTAATTAGATATGGTTTTATTGGGATTATAATTTATAGAAGTGATGGTTATATATGGTCTTCTCTTGATAGTTTAAGTTATTTATTCTTTTGGTGGACGCTGATTGATTGGCTATCATAGTTTAAGTTGTGGTTATATCTTGGTTTTCTGAGTGTTACTATTGGCCTATGGTTGTCCTTATAGGTTGATTGCTGGTCAGTCATTCGAAATTCTTGTCTAAAGTTGAGAATTAGAATAATCAATGATCTCATTTTTGCCTTTCATCCATTCTGTTGCTTCTTTTCTATTTTGTCTTTGAGGTTTTTTCTCCTTTTCTTTTTTCTTATTAGACTACACTGTTAGGACAGTCGTGAGCATTGTGTGTTTTTCTTTGCACATAGTCTGCCTACTGTGGGTGTTAGCTTGTTTATATGAACTAATAGTTTGTTCGGATTACTACACTTTTCTTTCTCAAAGTCAAATATCCTCTATCTTGGATTGTGTTTTTGTTTCCCGGACCATTTAGTTATGCTGGTATGAGGCATTTTATTTGTGTACTTTTCCGAACTATTTGAGTTGATCTTTGTTGGTACTACCTTTAAGATCTGCTTGTTGCTTTACTGCATAATTTATATGAATATGGATACGTTTTCTTACATATCAAACGACCATGTTATCTAACTGTTTCTAGTGAGTTGGGGATAAGGGGTGCTGCGTAATAACTTTGTAAATATTTGTTTGAAGACGTCTTATACTTATTTGAAGTAATAGTTTATCACCGTTTAGAATTCCGGAGCCACTTAAATAGTTATTATTCGCAATTTTTCCTACTAGATTTTTTTAACCATACTAGTAATTCTGAAGCTTTGAACTATTCACGCCATTTACTAAGATGTTCCCCTTGTCAGAGTGTAGGAGAGTTGATACATTACTAGTGAGTTTTGTTCCAATTTATGCTACTTTTTGTTTCTCTTTCTAGAAAGATTCGTAGATGTTTATCTGGTTTGCTGTTTGCAATAGTTGTACGGGTAATATTGAAGGATTCTTTAAAGATGTTATAGCTATAGTTGGTTGTATATAGAATAACTCCTGTGTTTATATTTGATATTCTAAATTGGGTTAGAATTCTGAGAGTTAAAATGCAAGGTGGAGCTAAGTCATAGATTTAGTTTAATCGTTTGAATTTTTTAATGCACAGTAGTACTTAACCAAGGTCAAATGCTAGTTGTACAATGAATAATTATTACTGTTCCAGTTTGATAGTATTTGAATTAGTTTGTGTAAGTACTAAACAAAGGCAAGCTACGTTTTAGGGAAAGCTGGATCTTATTTTTGGTCTAAACTTATGAACAGGCTTTACCTCTTTTGTTTGAAACTTCTTGCTTTTGTTATGATTCTAGTGTATCTGTGAAAATTGCAATCTGATTTTGAAAATTAGCCCTGGTATAAGCTGAAATTGTTATTGTATTCTGTTTGCATGTTTAGACTATTTATTTTCTATCTAAGAGGAGGGACGCTTTTGTTGCTTATTCCTTTACTTTTTCCTTCTGAAACTTTTGATTTTGTACTGTTATCATTTTTTTCACTGTCTTGCTTACTGTTTCCATTTGATGTTGCTCTCCGTCAATGCTTGTGAAATAATGCAATTTAAATTTGGTCAGCTCCTGGTCAATGCTTGCTTACGTTGTGGATTGTGGTGACTGCTATATTCATTGGAACAGCTACTTCCTGGAGTATATAACGTCAGTTGTGTGGAATAACCTGTATTGCTTTCAATTTTTAACAAGATGCAGTCATAATTTTGGTGCATAACCTCTTTGAATTATGTTACTTGGTTGTCTGTTTGATTGATTGTTTTAGTATAGTGTCTGATGTGTTATGTTGGATTCAGCTTTTGATTAGTTGGAATTGTTTGCTTCCAACTTAAGACTATGCCCAAATTGATTTACAGATTAAATTGAGAGGGTGAACATCTGTCGGATTTGGGCTATTGAAATTAGAGATGTAACCTTTTAAGAAAGGGTAGGGCTTTGGCACTTCAAGCCGTATTGCATGTTTCGGTCAGTTCTCTAACTTTTCAATGACCAGGTCTCTTAACTCATAAATTTGAAATGCTTTACCTTTTTGCAATTATTGAGTGGGGGGAACATGATGTATTCTGGCATAGAAGCAGGAATTCTGGGTCTGAAGACATGGCTTTTAATTAAGTTGTTTAGCCTATACGATCTTTGCGTGAAACAGCTTCCCGTAGCTTACTTTGTTCCAGAAAATCAACCCGTACTAGTTTTTGTACTAGGCCCAACGAGATTGGTTTTTGTGTCACAAAATGATCACGTAGAATAGGTCGTTTATTAGGCCCAATAATATTGTCCTGCCGAAAAGGACAAAATATCAAGCAAGCCGAGAGCTATTCTGCCCACCGTTCGTTTCGATACAAATCAGCTAGTCGGGTTTGTCCAATATTTGATACATCCTCAATAATAACAGAGTTGGTTCTTATTCTTCTCTTGGTTATTACCATACATTGGCCTAACAGATTCTATATAACAACCTACCTTACGAACATCCTCGAGCAATCAATTTCCATGCTCTTCACTGACAATTTCCAGAGAAGTTCGTTGCAATGGCTATCGAGATTGGAGGTACAATGAAGCCCTGGATTGAGGTTGCACCATCACTTCTTCGTTCTCCCTTTTAGCCTTCTAATGCTCCTACCCTTGAGACAATAGCAAGAGAGTAGAAGAATCTGAAGAAGATGATGACAATGACAACTAGGTTTGGTGACCAAGTTTCTCGTTCCTTGTTGAACCAAAGAACTGGGCGACGTCAAATTCAGTTTTGTGTATCAAAATCTCAAATAATGTATATCATTTCCATCACTTGAAAAATATTAAATTGATTTCATGTACTGGCTGTGTTTGTTTTGATGTATAAATTGGTTCCCAGCACCATCGTACATGCATCTTGCTTAGGCTACTAGTTGTATGCTAACCATAATAAATTCAATCTAAGTCCTAGTGAGACGACTGCAATTGTTTTCATCAACTCTGTAACTGTCAAGGCATGAAATAAATGTGCTCTGAACTTGAGCTATCTACAAGTCGAAATGTATATTATATTTTGGAATCATAATGAAGAAAGTTTGTTATTGCTCGTGTTAAATTTCATTTTTCAGGATAAAAATATTTATGTAAAATAGATTTTTATGGCCAATTTTTGATTAATCATTAGGAAATGTGTCATTTTCATTATCAGATTGCATTTCCAATTCAAAAATACTATCTTTGTTAACTAAATCGAATTTAAAATTAAAAATTGTTGCTTAAAAGATGACATATAGCAAGCATGCCGAGTTGTGATGCATTGTGCCGTTTATAGACCTGGGTTCGGTGGTACATTGTTAGTGAGTAGTAACATCTCCACATCTTCACAAAAGTACCCCGAACTGGGAAGTAGTGTTGTTCTAGGATTCTGTTGGTCTTGTTCAGTTCAGCCAATAAACAATTGACTGATAAGATTTCCCTTAATTTGATCTAACAGATTTTAAAGTGTTCGAAAAATAAAAATAAAAGCATTTTTAAAATTTCAAAAGCACATAAAATGAGACATTATTAAAAATTAATCAATAAATTATTAGTTAAATATTATAAAATTATTAATATTTGTTGAATATTACATTCCAAATAATTAAATTTTGAAAAACTATAAAAACAACGTTCACAAAGAGTTTTACAAATAGGGAATTTAATTTATTTAAATCTATTCTTTAATTACTAGAAAACTCTATATAAATTATTGTTTTAAATTTCAAGATACCACATATAATATTTTAATCTTTTATATAATAAAGTTCATAAAAAATACCATAATAATAAATTTGGTTTTCAGGTTTATCTCTCACCCTGGCCTCTATTTTTTGGAACATTTATATAAAATGGGTTGGATTCGGGTAAGTGAAATTGATACCAAAATTTAAAATTTATTATTAAATGTTTAAGCGTCCATCATCATCTAATCTAAATGAAAATAATTACAGCTAGAAATTAATGTCATATTTAAAAAACTTAGAATTTTCTCTATTTGATAAGTAGTTAAAATTATAGTCTCTACACCAATGACTCAAACTATTGAATTGTATAACATTTATCTCTATTCAAATTTCAAATATTTTGATATTTTTGCTGAATAAAATAGATCTAATCACTTTTGTTTAACTATTAATTTAAACATTAGAAAGTAAGAAGGATTATTAAACTTAAAATTTAAACATAAAAATAAAAATTTAGATAATTATATTTAAATGACTTAAGAAAAATACTATAAACTCTGTGAATTATAGTGAGTTTCTTATATGATTCTTCGTGTATAGATATCCATCGCATTCATGGCAGTCTTATAATTTATTCCTTATATGCTAGGTGTTGGGCTCGTATTTATGATGCACTTATTTATTTTTATCCTGGGTCAGAAAATATGTGCTCATTGGTAAAATAATAATCTTGATAGTTACCTTATGATTTTAATACCACAATGCAATATGTTAAAGATAATTAAAAAATATATTATATATGTTAAATTTTGTAGTATTGAATTTTTATAATTTTTAATTATTTAATAAAAAATATTACATTATTAAAATTAAAATTTAAGATATCTAATATTATGAGAAAAAAATCTGCAGTAAATAATTTATTATATAGTTTTGAGAGCTTGTTGAACACTATTATCATATACAATACAAGTAAACTACATGAAAATTTCTAAAATTTGTAGTAAAATTTTGTGTAAGAATAATATTATCTATAATTATCTAGTAGGACCCAATTTTGTAGATTTAAAAATGGGGAAAAGTAGAAATAGACACCAAAATTTAAAATTTATTATTAAATGTTTAAGCATCCATCATCGTCATCATGATAATAAATGAAAATAATTACAGCTAGAAATTAATATCATATTTCAAAAATTTAGAATTTTTTCTATTTGATAAGTTGTTAAAATAATAGGCCTTACTTGAATTCACCTAAAAAAAAATTACTTTTTCTTATAAGTTAAAAGTCATATTAAAATTTACTTGATTTAACTTGTAAAAAATAACTTTTACTTTAAAATAAGTTAAAAGTCGAAAATAAGGGAAGGTTTAATTTTTTGACTTTTTTGGGACATGCTTGGTATTATTAAAATTTTATAATAAATTATTTCAATTATGCCCCCGTTAAATTTATAGAATTCTAAAAAAGTATAAAGGTAATTAGGTAAAAATTTCATAAATATGTAAAATATTAAAAGTTAAATCAAGTAATTTTGATAGAAAAGTGACTTTTTTAAAAATAAAATCAGATAGCTTTATAAATACATAAATTTTTTCTAATAAGTAACTTTTTCTAAAAATTAAAAAGTAATAAACTATAAGTTAATTCAAGCAAGGCCATAATCTCTATATCAATGACTCAAACTATTAAATTATACATTTATCTCTATTTGAATTTTAAATATTTTAATAGTTTTGTCAAAAAAAAAAAATAATAATAATAATCTAGTCACTTTTGTCTAATTGTTAATTTAAGCATTAGAAAAAAAAAAGAAGGATTATTGAACTTAAAATTTAAATATAAAAATAAAGATTTAGATAATTATACTTAAATAATTTAATAAAAATACTATAAACTCTGTTAGTTATAGTGAGTTTCTGTTGAGATATGCCTTAGAACCAATCGTGTAATATTGTTTAGGGCATTACTTCATTGTATATATAAATTTATAATTAGTTGTAAATTTGTTTATAATTAATAAAATGGCATTTTATTTATATTATTTTGCATTTATATAGCTGCAATTTATTTTTATAATTTGATTATTAA